>PVJH01007756.1:0-90180 GCA_004026705.1 Nesogale talazaci
GTAATTTCACTCAAACTGCTTGGTATGCCCAGTCCAGGGCTTTGCTTGGCAGGAGAGATTCTATGTCTCTCTCCTACCAAGACGAACTCTCTGCCTGGCTATCAGGAGACTGTTCCCTGGTACTGTACCTAGCTGCCTCCTGTTTCAATAATCTCATCCTGTCAGTCTGTTGGTGTCATACACATGCAGGGGTGGCGTGAGATGTGCCGATCATGTGACCTGACTAACACTGAGACTACAGGAGGCAGGCTTCACCTGAACACAGCGATGCACAGCATGCAAACAGCAATGGACAGTAAGTGGTTGTATGGGATCATAAACAAATGTTCTGGGAACCACACCTTTGAGCCACAAGACGCTCCCTGACTGCCACCCCCACCCCAACTCTGAGGGAAAAAAAGTGTGTCATATGGTTTGACAAATACTGTAATTTCTCCCATAATTTTTTATTTTCCCTCTCATATATCTCAGCCCTGTTTTTAATGATTTATTTTCTTTTGCTATTAGTTGGATTATCCCGTTCACTCTGCTCTAATTGCTGTAAGTTTTGTGTCAGCATATTAATCATAAGTTTCTCTTCCTTTTTCATGTTTGCTTGTATTGCTATCAAACTTCTTCTCATAACTGCCTTTGCTATAACCCAAAGGTTTTGGTATGTTGTATTCTCATTCTCGTTGGTTTCTAGGAATTTTCTAATTTCATTTTTGATCTGGACCAGTAATCATTCCTTTTGCAATAGAGAGTTATTCATCCTCCCATTGTTTTCCTTGTTCTCTTAATTACCCTTTTGTTGATTTCTAGCTTCATGACATGGTCATTGGAGAGAGAAGTCTGTATGATCTCTACGTGCTTGAATTTGAACAGATTCAACTTGTATCCCAGCTAGAAATTTTATTTTTGTGTATTTCATTTAATTAAAGATATTGTGATTTGACTGAAGTTTTACAAAGAAACTTAATTTTCTGTTCAATAAGTTATACATATTTTATTTTGTTCTATTAGTTTCAATTACCTCATTTTAATAGCACTTTTTAATTAATCATTTTATTGGAAACTATTATCAAAATTATAGCAATTCATAATTTAGTTAGATCAAACAAAACTATACAACTGCTATGACCATCAGTATCAAAACATTCTCTTTCTTCTTGAACTCTGATGTGGACTCTCCTTTCACCCGTCCCTCCCACATTTGACCCCCCAGGAACTATGATTATTCTATTATATATAATTATTATTTCCATATCTTACACCATCAAATGTATCTGATCACCTGTAATTTTGTCATTTCTTCCACTTGAGTGAGGTTATATAGTCATTGCCGCTATTAACTCCTCTTTCACTTCTTCCCCTACCTTCAGGGAATCATTACTTCCATTACTATTTCTGAAGGGTTAGTTATCTTGGATTTCATGTAATAGCATTTTTCTTGTTCCTTCTCTGTGTTCCACTTCCAGTTATCTTCTCCTGCCTCTTCCTGATGTCTGAGTTTTGCTTTTGGATAAGTGCTACTCTTGTAGTTGATAATTCTGAAGTATATGTTCCTTGCAAGAATTATTGTTCACTTTTCGGCTTGTCTGTTCGTTGGCTGCAAAGTAATCCCTAAGGTGGATTTGATTTTAGGTTTGAAACACATCTTAAACCCCACTCAAAGGGTTCCTGTAGTCTGTATCAGAACAGCGACCTTGACTTTTGAATTATTTAAAAATTTGTTGTACATTTTATCCCATCAACCTAAGGCCTTCTGTGGCATCACACAAAAGTGGTAGTGGGAACCAGGAATCATCTGATTCTTCTAAAATTTTGCCATGTAGTCTCCTGTATAATTTTTTTATCACCAGATCATATTTTCCAACTGCTGGTCCTTCTTCTTTGTTTATAACTTTTATGCTCCACCACCAGTAGTATCAATTCCAGTTTTACTCCTGCCTTATATGTTGGCATTCATTACTGTCAGGTGTACATTTTTTGTTTTTCATGGGTGTGTTAGTCTGGGTAAACTAGAGGAACAAATTTCATAGACACACATATGGATATAAGAGTACAGTTTATATATTAGAGAAATAGGACTTTAAGAAAGCATCCCAATCCAGTCCAGCACAAAGTCACAAGTCTGATATTACTCCATATGCCCGATACCAGTCTATAATGTCTCTTTCCGAAGTCACAGGTCAGTGGGTGCAGAATCCCGGCGCTGGCAGGCGTCTCCCCATGACTCCTCGCTTCCAGGGCTCAGGGTTCATCAACAGCATCCAGTGGTAGCAGAAGCAACTCATCGCTGGCAGGGGTCTCTACGTGGCCTCTCCAGCTTCAGAGGTCTGGCTCCATCAGGCCCAAGTAGTGTGGCTTCAGCTCCTCAGATGCTGCCATCTTGTCTTGTCCATGATCAATCATCTCTGAGACTAACTCCTAACAGCTGGGAAAGATAGCTTCTCATCTTCACGAGGGAAATATTGTGAGATTTCCCAGAAGCCTCAGGAGAAAGCCATGCCCACATGGCCACATGGAGGCCTCATTGGCTACTCACTGGCTATCTCCAGATTAACAGGCTAGACTCCACCTCTACATTTCAATCATAAAATTATCATAAGCACATGACTGCCACACATGGGTTTATATGTATATAGATATAGATATAGATATAGATATAGTTTCCATTCTTTGGTTTTTTACCTTCTTGTCTTTCTGAGATATGTCTTGTAGACAGACTATTAATGGGTCATTTAAAAATCAATTCTACTTCTCTTTGTTCCTTGACTGATGTAGCTAGTCAGTTTACAATCAGTGTAATAATTGATAGCTATGAATTCATTGCTGTCGTTTTATTGTGTTTTTGTTTAGTGCTGATGATTTCTTTGTTGGTGAAAGATTTTGTCTGGTCAGTAGACATACCATGCATTATGTGAAGTCTTTAATATACATTTATATTTGTTTGAGGGTTTCCTTTATGGTCTATGCTGGTTAATGTTCTGTGTGCACTGAATGCTATTATGCAATTGGGTGAAATATTATTTAAATATCAATTATGTCAAGTTGATTCACATAGTTGTTTAAAGTTTCCAAACTTATAATCAGGAGCCCTGATAGCACAGTGGTTAAAACACTTAGCTTCTAACTGAAAGGCCAAGCAGCTCAAACCTATCAGCTGCTCAGCAGAAGAAATACATCTTATTCTGCTTCCATAAAGATCGACAACCTTAAAAAGCCGGGTGATAGTCCCACTCTGTCCTAGAGGTTTATTATAATCCCAAACCAGCTCTTCAGTGGTGGGTGGGTTATGTTATCTATCTACTAGTTCTATGAATAAAGTGAGACCACATGGCAAACTACGTTATGCATTGCGCTGCAAGTCACAAGATCCACAGTTGGAAACCATCAGCCACTCTCCTGTAGAAAGATGAGACTCTAGTCCCCTAAAGAATTCAATCTTGGAAACCCAAGAGGACGGTTCTGCTCTGTCCTGAAGAATCACCCTGGGTTGGAGATTCTATACGGTGGTAGTGAGTGAGTGTGAGTGAATTTCTGTCAATTAGTGAGAGAGGGTTTAAAAAAATCCTACAATAACTTTAGTTTGTTTAAATGCAGAAAAAGGAAGGCATGTTCAGGCAAGTCTCCACAAGTGTGCGTGTTGTGGTGGTGGGGATACTTCACGGAGAGCCTGAAGACTTCTTTTAGTTTGGGTGGTGCTCTCCTCCAGACCTAGAATAAATAAATATGCTGTCAAAATGTATATTTTACTATGAAAGCACAGTTTAAGGTGAATTCTTTCCCCATTCTTTTTACTGTCTTACAATCAAATTGCTCTCCCTATGATAGTCCTATACATAAATTCTGTATATTAGTACCCACAGACTTACATGATTGACATCTTTATTCTAGCATTTAAAAATGCATGCGTTTTTAACATTCATGAGTAGACATTGATTGTCTGGGTTTTGAACTCATAAATAGGAGAAATGGGTCTCAGCCATTTCAGCCATTAGAGCTTCTACCCAGCCTTCCAGAGACTGGTGTGTTCACATGTCAGAGCTCTGTGATGGAGTTAGAGTCTGGCTTTCCATTTTCCCATTGTTGTGCTTCTTATCTGACACAACAACCGATAGCCAAATCAATGATCTCGCTACATGTTTGTATGTGTGGCTACCTTTTTCAATAAGTTTGGAAATTTTGAATACTAACTTCACAGATTTTTGAAAATTTTGTATCATTGTTTGTTTACATCCAAGAGGCTTCATGGGAGTGTCTGTTTATGGATTGTTAAAGATCCCTCCGGCAAAGTGAAGGCTCTTGCAAGGGGACAGTTTCTTGAATTATAGCACAGAGATCTTAATGCCTACCTCAGGAATGATAGGGGTCTTAAATAGGCAGACGTATTTACTAAAGAAACCTAGAGTTTTCTTAGATTGCCAACCTTAGCAAGACAAGAAATGTCAGGGTGACAGAGTTTAAGTGGCTCTTTTCAGATTAGTTGCACTGATTCTCTATATTTATGATGCAAAACAGACTCCCAAGAGCTAGTTAATTAAGCAAAAGCAAGTCTAGCCCCTTTGGAACAGAATGGCTCTATGAGCAAATACATAGCAGCAATTGAAGGAAGTGGGGGACATTATTATGTGCTTCATAGACACGGTGACACTTTGCAACCCCCTATCAGGGATCCTAAACAGTGATTGGTTGGGAAAAATTATCAAATGACTTTAAATTTCGGCAGGTACAAAATTGTCATGCAAGAGTCTCAGACAGTGTGCCACTCTATCTTCAAAGAGAGAAATACGAAATTCTGGATCTTCAGAGTCTCTTTAAAGGCTGGCTAGTAAGGTAAGTTCAAACATGCGCTTTGCTCCAAACCATCTGATTCCTCTGGGAAGAAATTTGAAATTCAATAAGAAGTCACCCTGATTCTGAGAAATGATTAGATCTCCTTCTCTTCCCTTGTGACTTGTTAAATTAAGAAGCAGTATTAAAACATAATGGATATTTATGTAACAAGGTATGATTTTTCCATATTGAATCACTAAAGAATGGAAATGCATCCCTCCCACAGACAGCATGCTAAAATATCAGTTAAATGTAGTCCGTCAGATAACATGCAAGTAAGATGGAGTACATATTTAATGTCTAAAAAATTAACAGCATAATGTGTGATTAAAATATTTTACTCATGGTTCACTAGAACTTTATTAGTGTTCCTTTAATCCAGAAAACCAAGTTTTAGAGAACTGTGCATCCACTCAAAGCTGATTTTTAGCCTCATTAATCTGGCACAGGATATTCCCTTTCTTTAAATGTTTGGCTGATGCACTTATTCATAAAACCACGAAGGCAAAACTTATTGCCTATTTCCAGATTGTGTAGAAGGGCTTAAAATGTTTGATGAGTGAATTGCTGAACCTCAATGGTCACTACATTTCTTGGCCTCTGAAATATATGTAGATAAATCAATGTTTATCTAAGAAATTATCATTTTTGCCATTTGACTTCCTTAGTTTTAACGCTGGATTGAAGAACTTCAATCTAGAAGGCAGTATGGAAATGGAATGTGTCTAACCCTGGTCTCCAGTAGATATGTCCCAGGACACCTGAGCCCCTCTAAATCACAATATAGACTAACTCTCTGCATAGTCTATGTGATATTTGGGGTTGATTCAGCTGGCTATAGTATAACACTTACTACACAGCTATGCTCAGCATCTGGTCACAGAGTTCTACATGACCCTAATGCTGGGGTCCTATCAGCTCCATTTTGAATCTATAGTATATGTGATCAGATCTGCTTGTGCCTCGATTTCTGTTGAACAATAGCAAAAGTAAGCACCACCCTTCCCCCAGCAGCTTTGGAAACATCCAAAAACCAGTCCATTGTCGCCAAGTTGATCATTTACACAGATTACAGTATAGAACAGCTGTTTTAAAGTATTGGAATGAATAGTTTCTAGACTGCTTCTGAATCCCTAACAAGGATATAGGACCATACTTTTAGAACTTCTTACTAGTAATGGGTATCGTAAGTATAGAACTAAAGAATGAAGCTCACCGCCCTTTGTTGGTGCTTTCTCAAAACAACCTGATTTTGCCAATACCCCAAACCCAGGCACTCACTGACATTGAGCAGATTCTGGCTCCTTACGACCTACAGGACAGGATAGACGTGTCCCTGTGGGTGTCTGAGATTGTCCTCTTTTGGAGTAGAAAGCCTCATCTTTATCCCCCCAAATGGCTCATGGTGTCACACAGATAACCTTTCAGACCACAGCCCCGCGGGTACCCATTAAGCCACCAGGCCTTTCAAATACTACCAACTGTGGTTGTAAAACTGCTTCCTGTGTGTCAACTCCAGCTCACGACGACGTGAGAATAGAATGATGCTCTGCAAGTTGCATTGAACAACTTAAAAATACTTTTGATGATAAAAAGAAGATTTGTTGTCATACACTTCACAGGCCATATAATTGAATCATCCAATCGTGTTACAGAGGGTTGTGCAATCATCACCACAATCCATTTCAGAACATTTTCTTCTCTTACTCATGATTGTTAGCTCCCCATGAGAAGCAGGTCAGGAGGCTTGCATTTTGAAACTTGAGGTGCTCTGGAGAGATTTGAATTTTGAAACTTTTGGTTCGCTGCTGAACATGTTTATATCTTGAAATGTGCTAGGCACTACTGATAACTGATAAGTATTTAACAACATTTGTAAAATGTCCTATACTATGAATTGGAATATAACCATCATTATATTACATATGATTGGACTTTCATAGAATCAATGTGGGTCCCAGGAACTCACAAAAGTGCAGAACAACATATGAATTACATGGCAACTTTAAACAGTGCAATATGCGACCAATGAGGTATTCAGAGGCTGTTGGATGTAAAAGAAGAGACATACCAAATATCTTTGAAAATGGAACCAGATAAAGCTTTCCGAGGAAGATTCTTCTGTCAAAACTCAGATAATACTGAAGTGCAGGGAGTATTATCATTTCAAATAGAGAAACAAAGGCTTAAAAATAAAAGTCATTAAAAAATTTAAAAGCTCACCCAGCAAATATTGAAGCTAGAAATTGAATCATGGTCTCTTTGACCCCTATGTTCCCTTACATTAATAATTTACTTCCTTACATTTTAGTGTAGTTCAATTGGTGTGGGTTTTGACTGGAGCTGCTAGATAATCATCATGGAATCAATGAGTACTTGATTAAAGCTATTCCAAAAAGAGAGATATTATTAATAGGAGGAACAGCAGAAGGACAAAATTATGACTATGCCTTTTGTGCAATGGTTGTACTTTTGCACAGTGGTTGTATCTCTTCATTGACCCAAGCAGAAAACCCGTGGGGAGCTGCAGTCCTGGAGACCCTGGTGGTGATGCCCGGTAGCCTCCATGATCCCTCTGTGTCTGCTCCGGGACATTGCAGCTAACATCTAACAGTGGGATATGTACTTCTTGCCACGGAATGGGGAAAATGGATATAGACCCAAACAGTGTGTTTGTTATTTTCTGCTTTCTCAGTAATTTTGTCCTGTCTCCTTTTTTATCAGCCATTGATTAATATTCTTAAAGGATATGAAGATAATAATATATTTTTGCATTTGGGCAGCAACATGGGCCATTCCAGTAAGTATGTCTTCCTCAAAAAACCATCCTCTTGTGCTATTTATCTTAACCCTAAATAATTGTTCACCTTTAGATAGTGTAGCTAAACTTATTTGCATGAAAGACCTTACAAAGATATGTTTGGGATCTCAGCACATTTTCCACCCTCTTTATATTTTCATTCTTCCATTTGTAACTCATGTCTTATTGGAAGGAGTCTTACTTTAGAAATTTACTCATGTAAACTTATATTCAATGCTCAAAATTTACGGAGGCTTTGTCCACCTTTGCTTCATCATTTATGAATTTTATTCTAATATTCATGAAGCCTCTATTGTTCAGGAAATTTTAGAGAAAGAATTATAAGAAAATAGGATTTATTTTTCACTATATGAAAGTACCACTGTTTCCCTTATGGAGACATTGTTTATATCTCTTGTAAAAGTAATGGTGTGCTCAATGTGGAAAAGTTGGAGTATACTGGCAAGTGCAGATAAAATAAAACTAGATTTGTGATTTTATTGGTCAACTTCCATGGTAACACTTTTGCCTACACACGCTTCTCACTTATCAACATTGTTAGATTCCCCACACTAGACTATTATGTGAAAATAGTGCTGTAAGGCCAGTTCCACCTTATAGTGTTTCTACCTATGACTGATTGATGTACTGCTGGGTTCTGTGTCACCCTTGAAATTATTATTAGATTTTAGTCCATTGTTATAGCCACTGTATCAATCCCTATTTTTGACTGCCTTTCTCTTTTTTCACTGACCTACTATTTTGCCAAACAGGACGTCCTCTTCTAAGGAATTTTTTCATGATAAATGTCCAAAGTACATGAGATCATGTCTAGCCATCTTTGCTTTTAAGGACCATTCTAGTTTTACACTGCCCAGTACAGATTTGTTGGTTCATATGACAGTCCTTTCAATATTCTCAGCCAACACGGGAGTTCAAATGCACTGAATCTTCTGTGGTCTTCCTTATCCATTGTCCAAATTTCACGTGTCTGTGAGGTGAATGAAAAGATCATGGCTTGAATGGGCACACATTAGTCCTCAAAGTGACATGCAGGCTCTTCACTTATTTTTTTGTTCACAATTTAAAGAGGTCTTGTGCAACAGATTCGTTTGATTTGATTTGAATGTTGTTTGATTTCTTGAATGATGCCTCCATGAGCATTGATTGTGAACCCAAGTAAAATGAAATTCTTGACAACTTCAATCTTTTCTCTACTTATTATCTTGCTGTTCATCAGTCCAGCTGTGACATTTTGAGTTTCTTTACATTGATTTACAATCCACTCAGAAGGCTGTGGATGTTGGTGCTATGCAAAATTCTAGGGTGACCACAAAATCCATGATTACATCCTAACTGCCAAAGCACTGAGAAGTATGGCTTAGGCAAATTGACACATGACTTTAAACATCAGAGCCAGTATTGCTTTCTTCTTGCCCCCTCAGCATTAGTTGCTCACAGACAGATGTCATTCGTGACAAAATAGAGGATAATAGATTTTTTGCTATTGCTGCAAATGTAAAATGTTGAGTAAAGTGATAGTTGATGAGTGAGAGGGTAATGTACATTCACAGCATGGAATATTTTGTATTTAAGTCGTGCATTCTCTCTTGGAGAGCAAGGGATGGCATATTTTTTATTTTGTTTCTGCACGTGTTCTCATCACATTTACAATTGTAAGTAGGAGGTTGGGCTATTTGGAGAGGCTTGTTTTACAGGAACATCGACGTCTACCCTCCTTTTCTTTAAAAATGATGTTTCCCCTTCTACAATCCAGTAAGTACTGTGATTAATATTTCAATGAAATGTAATGTAATTTCAAGGTGAATACTGTGAAAAACACCCATATGCCTGGTTTAAAAACCAGTGAAGGCCCACTTCTTCTATCTAATTAGATTGCTTATTGGTCTCTGTCCCATCTTGGATGTGTGTAAATAATTTTTCATTCTGAAGTGTTTTTGTTTTGGCAGGTTCCTCAAACAAAACCTCTGGAGAGACATTCTGTTGACAAACCTTTGAATTTGTATGCACTAGCAAAATCAAATGTGCCATTACAGGTATTGACTATTTCCTAAGTGTTTTTCTTTTAATTCTACTAACTTACCCAAACTGTTGCTCATTATTATTTTTTTTTGCTTTACTTCAAGCTAATAGCCACAATTTATTTTGAATTGTTACTCCTTTTTCAGGGCAACTTTAATGACACCATCAGTGAAAATGGTGTCCCTGTGCATGAAAGGGAAAGAGGAATGCAACTGCATAACCAAAAAAGCTGCAACGGAGAAGATAATGGACCCGAGTGTTCAGAAGGAGGAGAACAGGGTTCTTATACACACTCTGTGCTAGCAAATGAAGAGGGGAACACTGAGGATGGAAACAGGGCCACAGGAAAGCCTGAGACATATGGTCATGATGCATTGTATGGAAATGGTGACAGCGCTGCATTCAATAACATCAGAGGAAAAGTCAGCATCACTGAGGGTGCTGGAGCGGTCACTGTGGGCAGCATAAATGGAAATACTGGTGAGAATACAAAAAGTGGAGATGTAGGATATACCAGTTCGTGTGAGGGTACCACCGTGATCCCTGAAGATGGACATCAAATGGCTGGAACCAATAATAGTACAGACTATGAGGATGAAATAAATGGGAATTCCTGTGGAAACGAGGGCCACACAAGTGGAGTCACGCCTCAAACCGAGGGAGGGATTAATGGGAATAAGGAAGCAGGGGGAACTCTAGGAACAAGTGCAACAAGCAATGGAGAAGATGCTGGCTTGGATGATTCTGATGGTAGTCCCAGTGGGAATGGAGCAGGCGAAGATGAAGACCAGGGCTCTGGTGATGAAGACGAAGAAGCAGAACATGGAGAAGAGGCTGCTGATAATAGCAATAACCAGGATGGTCAGGAAAATGGAAAAGAAGGTGGCACTGACAAAGGTTTAGATCAAAATTCAATTAGTACTGAAGATGATGATGAGGCTTCTCATAATGTGGGTGATAACATCTCCAAGAGTGAGGAAGATTCTGGCAGTATTTCAGAAGACAATGATCATCAAAGAATAGAGAACACCAATGAGCTCAATCCCCGAGAAAGTGAGAGCGTGGAAGACGGAATCACTGAAGAATCACAGCCACGTGCTGTTGCAAAGAGTCAAGTTAAGGTTAGTTTGTAAAGCTGTTTTTTTTCCAATGCTGTTTAGCCTCCATCTCCTAACTGGTGGTAAGCTCACAAATATATGAGAAGTACTCAGGCACTATGTGATTTTGCATGCAAATTATTGGAATATTTAAGTGTGAGAGATAGAGCCACTACTAGATTTTGATATTGAACACTCTTGACAATCAAATATTTCAGAAAATAATTTATTACAATTCTAGAAAAAGACTTATGCTAAATTGTGTTTGCACTGGATAATTATAACAGTTTCTGTTAAGTGTGAATGGATTTTTATAGGATGCTTTCAAGTCCTGAACAAAGTACATTTTCACAAATAAATTCAGCTACATTGATTTTTTTTTAGATTTTGTCCGTAGTTGGTATCCATCAACCAATGGATTTTTTGCACCAAAACATTTACTAATGAATCATTTGTTTTTCCCTTTGCTCCATAGGAAATAGACCTCGAAGGTCCTAGCACTAACAATAGAAATAATATTACCAAAGATGTTGGGAAAGTCAATGACAATAAAGAGGGTAAAGAACAACATGCGGTGGTCATCGGCAAAGGGGTTGTCCACACCCAAGGAAAAGCCGACAACATACAATTACCAGGCCAGAGAGCAGAATCTGGAAATAAGTTTGGACACAGCGAAACTGGCAGTGACAGTAACAGTGATGGATCTGACAGCTATGATTTTGATGATGAGTCCATGCAAGGAGATGACCCTAATAGCAGTGATGAGTCTAATGGCAGCGATGATGCCAATTCTGAGAGTGACAATAACAACAGTAGTCAAGGAGATGCTTCTGAAAATTCTGATGAATCAGAAGATGGTGGCAATGACACTGAGAGTGACTCAAGAGGAGGAGATGATGCTGACAGCAATGGCACATCAGACAGTAATGATAGTGACAGCAATGAAAATGGTAATGATGAGGACGAAGACAATGGCAAATCTGAGAGTACCTCAGACAGCACTGACAACAGTGACAGCAGTGACAGCAGTGACAGTAGCGACAGCAGTGACAGTAGTGATAGCAGCGACAGTAGTGACAGCAGTGACAGTAGCGACAGTAGTGACAGCAGTGACAGTAGTGATAGTAGTAGCAGTAGTGATAGCAGCGACAGCAGCGACAGCAGTGACAGCAGTGATAGCAGTGATAGCAGCGACAGCAGTGACAGTAGTGATAGCAGCGACAGTAGTGACAGTAGCGACAGCAGTGACAGCAGCGACAGTAGCGACAGCAGTGACAGCAGCGACAGTAGTGACAGCAGCGATAGCAGTGACAGCAGTGATAGCAGCGACAGTAGCGACAGCAGTGACAGCAGTGACAGTAGTGACAGCAGCGACAGTAGCGACAGCAGTGACAGCAGCGACAGTAGCGATAGCAGCGACAGCAGTGACAGCAGCGATAGCAGTGACAGCAGTGATAGCAGTGACAGTAGTGATAGTGACAGTAAATCAGACAGCAGTGACAGCAGCGATAGCAGTGACAGTAGTGATAGCAGTGACAGCAGTGATAGTGATAGTAAATCAGACAGCAGTGACAGCAGTGACAGTAGCAATAGCAGTGACAGCAGTGACAGTAGTGATAGCAGTGATAGCAGCGATAGTAGTGATAGCAGTGACAGCAGTGACAGCAGCGACAGTAGCAATAGCAGTGACAGTAGTGATAGTAGTGACAGCAGTGACAGCAGCGACAGTAGCGAAAGCAGTGATAGCAGTGACAGCAGTGACAGCAGTGACAGCAGCGACAGTAGTGACAGTAGCGACAGTAGTGACAGCAGTGATAGCAGCAATAGCAGTGACAGTAGTGACAGCAGTGATAGCAGCAATAGCAGTGACAGTAGTGACAGCAGCGACAGCAGTGACAGTAGCGACAGCAGTGACAGCAGCGACAGCAGTGATAGCAGTGACAGCAGTGACAGTAGTGATAGTAGTGACAGCAGTGACAGTAGCGACAGCAGTGACAGTAGCGACAGCAGTGATAGCAGTGACAGCAGTGACAGCAATGACAGCAGTGACAGTAGTGACAGCAGTGACAGTAGTGACAGCGACAGCAGTGACAGTAGTGACAGCAGTGACAGTAGCGACAGCAGTGACAGTGACAGTAGTGATGACAGTACATCTGAGAACAGTGATAAGAGTGACAGCAAGAGCAAATCTAGTCATGGGAACAACAATGGAAATAACAGTGACAGTGACAGTGACAGTGAAGGCAGTGACAGTAATCATTCAACCAGTGATGATTAGAACAAAAGGAAACCCCTCACAAGATTCCATTGTGAAAAATTTGATGAGTAATTGATAAGAAACAAAGACTTCCAAGAAAGTACAGAAAGAGGAAGAAAAACTGAAAGAAAAAAACCCAAGCAAAATGAAGACAAACATGTTCGTGTGTGTATGAGCTCAGAACAATTTGGGAAATCAAATCAAGTATTAGCTTTGGCTTTAAGTTCAGCTCCCTCAGAGAGCGAATCAGAATGCATGACCTCTGGTATATGCATGCTAAAATATATTCATATTATGAATATAATTCATTAAAAGTGTAGTTATAGAAGAACCAACAGAAGCATTCTTTTCTACGTTACACAGAAATCTCAAGTGGTCACTTACTGCATGACAATTTCACTTCAAATGCTACATGCTTTAGAAAATGTGGCAAACAAACATGTCCTAAAGCAACCCATGATCTTCCCTTATTCCTCCTGTGATTATTCTGGATAGCTCGTCTGCCTACTGCTGAGCACAAGATGAGGATATGTTGACATGAATACAACTTGGTATGGATTCTTTTGATATTCTATTGGAGATCTCACTTATGCAGTGGGAAAAAAATCACAGAAGCATTTTAACTTTTCTGGGCAACAAGAAAAAAAACTTTATAAAAACTAAAGTAATTATAAATAATGGAAAATTTAAAGAGTACTCACCAGAAAAGAATTCTGAGACTGGGTTAGACTATAAAAAGCAACATCTCTGTAATTCTTCTCTGCAAGTCCTTGGAAATCCAGCACACAGTCGCTAGAACTAATGATATATTTGAAGTGGTGCTTAGAATAGTGCCTTGTTTTTGTAGACCTCCCCTGAATATTAATCTAGAAACGAGAGACTCTTGGGGGAAGGTTCCCTTGTTGAGCATGAGGCACACCCTTTATTCAGACTCTGCTATGTGAGAGCAGGCACTTGCCATCCACTTTTTGAGAGGCATCCATGCAGCTAAAATCTAACAGAACGTCCAGGTTTTGTGTATGTAACGTGAATTCTTTGTTCTAGAAATTCATTATTTGTACACCACAAACAAAGGCATAGGATAGCAGAGCATGCTATTTATTTAATAGCGTGAAATATAATTTATCACCCAATTAGTTTTTAGGTAAAAAGACAGGCCTTTTTATTGTTCTAAAGAGTTAGCATCTAGGAAACCCACAAAGGCAATTTTCCCCTGTCCTTCAGGGTCCCTATGAGTCAGTCTCGCCTTGGTGGTGGTGAGGGAGGGAGAGACGCAGGGAGGGTGTAGTGGGTAATAAATACACTGTGACAGAAAGAATCGTTGGGAGTTGTTCCAGGCAGAATGGGAGGTACAATGGCCATAATCTATAGGCTATTTAAAAATATGATTTAATCATTTTTAAAAATATGATTTGCTAAGTTCCCTCTTTCCCCACCTAGCGCAACTACTTGACTTCTTTTTCTAATTGAAAGGTAATGTCTCTATAATGGGGTTACGAATGAAACTGCTTTTATATTGATTTAGCCAGGCTGTAGTTCACAATTCATATTCTAGGTATACTCACACAGCAGGAATTGCAGTAGGCATTTTCCTGTCTGCTTCCTTCTTCATGCAAGGGCTTGTTAGTTACGAGCTCAACATGGTCAGGGATACTGATGAAGACTTCAAAGGTATTTTTTTCAGAAACCACTTGCTAACTCATAAAATCATAAAATCCAGGCTTTTTGCTACATCACAGGTATGAATATGCATCTAAACCTGTTGACTTAGGGTGTATCCCAGGTTGTTTATTTTATTTTTTTACCTCTTTCAGGCTTTCTTTTGATTTTGTTCTGTTTTCTAATGCACAAACTGAAGCTTACAGTACTGTCTCACCTATTTCAAAAGAGCTATTCTCAGCACGAGGTCAGGCAATGGATGTGAAACTTTATGTAAACTATACAACATCTGTAAATGAGAGAGATACATTTTTGTGTTATAATAAACATTTATTTATGTGATTGCCTATGAGGAAAGTCCCTTTATCTAAACGAGCTTGAAAATGGCTGGGGAAAAAAATAGCTGGTTATTTTAAATGGAAAAAAGTAACATATGGCCCCAAAGTAATATTTGCACATACACAAAAACTTCACACACTGGGGAGTGGTATTTGCAGTCATTAAAGCTCCATCATCTCAGACTCCTACTCTCCTAGCTTTCTTCTCTGGAGTGCTTTCTATCATCGACGTTACACGGACAGCCCTAGAACATTCTTCGCCCATCTTACTCTTTTTCACGCAAGTTTAAACATTGGTACCTAGAACACATCTCTATCATTAGTTGTATTTCATTTTATGAACCTGCCAGAATATATTTAACTTGCCTGCATTTTTCCCATCATATTATATGTAATTCTCAGTCCCGTCAGCGTCTCTGGAGATATTAGCTCAGTCAATAGCCTCTGGTGGATATTTTCATATGGTCCCCAAAATGACCTCACCTAACCAGTGTTCCTGATGGAAGATAGAGAGAGGTCTAGAAGCTGACCGCCAGATTGAAAGAAGTATATGATGCTAATTTTCTGATAGTCAGGTTAGTATGGACTTCTAGTTCTTGGAGCCCCAAGTGAGGCAGATACACTGCTAGATAATAGTTTGAGTAGATTATTTGAACACAAAAAAGAATGGTACTAGAAAACAAAATCTGCTTTGGGTTGTTCTTTGGGATAAAGATGAATAATAAGGGATCTATAAATATGACTCTTGAAAACAATATTTTAAAATTTCAAGTTGCCCCCTATTCAGTGCGTCATATTATTTAGGGAGTCCTAAGAAGGGTGTTCTAAAAGGAGAAAACAGGAAATAATCAAAGTAAATCATATTTAGCACTCTGTGAGGTTTAATCAAGTGTGCAGACCTGTGAACAGAAGTCACAAACACAGAAGCCTGTAGCATCAGGACATCATGTACAGGGTCTCCATACTATTGGCTGCAGTCAGAGTCTGAAAGGTATTGCTTTAGAAAAGCATTATCAAAGAACCATTATTAATAATCCTTCTAGCTTTACTCTTCACATTCCTCTTTTACCTGAGTTTTTCTCCCTGCATTTTTTAATGTGGCGATTTCAAATGAGCAATGGTGTGTGTGTGAGTTTGTGTATTTATCTGTGTAATGGGAAGGGGGGTGTTGGGAACAATTTCTGCAATTATTTGTGCCATAGAAAAAGAGTCAGGGGCTATGGTTCTGGTGGGCTTGTTGTGAATTTACAGTTTTCTGGTGGCATGGGATACCCTACACAGGACTGAACCCACAATATTTGAAAATCAGCTGTTAGGGATCATATTGTATTCCCCACCTGACCCATGGCAAAACTAGGAAATGCCCCCCAGGCACGCTTTCCTTTTTTGCTATAAAATCTATTTTACTTGAAAAGCTACCTTCTAGAGAACCAGGCGTCACTATCACAATGCATTATAAATTATTAACTAGCCTGGGATTTCCCAGAAGTCAAGCCAGCTATAAGGTTTTTATTGGAAGTTTTGAAAAAGGTTAGACTAAAATAACGAAGGGCAATTTTCCTTTCCCAAAAGGAGCAGTCACAGAATGGAAGTGCTCTGTCAGAGATAAAAATAACTGTGTTCTCACAGTGATCCATTCAGGGAAGCTGAGAAGTGAATCCCTTAGAGAACGAAACAAGTTAGCACAATGTTCTTAACTCTCTCCTCTGGTCTAGGGTTCAGATGCTGAAAGAAAAAAGGAAGAGACTCAATTGCTACAGGGCACCGTTTTTTTTTTCCCATAAAAATCATGTAAACTCTAAAGATCACCAATCACTTTGACTTAATATGTTCCTACCAATTTTCACGATCTCAAATGCAACATGAAACTTTGAATTTTCTGAGTTCATCATGATTAATTACTTTCATAATTTCTGGATTTGTCACTGGCTCCAGCCAATCTGTGGGTCATTTCAGGGAACAAAGGAAAAGATAGATCCTATACTATGATCTATATGTTTATTAGCAAGGGTAAAGCAGGGTTCTAGGTACAAGGTGAATATCAGCTTTGGACGGTGAATGAATACCTGTGTCTTAGGAAGCTACAAAGCGTAGGTGGATGTGAAGCCCTACACCTAAATTGGAAGTTAAGAACTTTTTTTCTGTGTCAAAGTACCTCCAACCATTTATGAATATAATTTCAAATAACAAAGCCTTTGATAATCCATCATTTTAAAGAATGAAGTTTCTCAGATAAAGCAGTAGTTACCTCCCCCGTGAAAAAAATAAATAAAAGAGGTATTTTTATGACTGTACACCTTACAGCTTCAGCATCCTTGAGGAACATATTGTTTCTCATTTAGTTTACAGCCGGCTTTATTCGTATTTATTAATCTAGTCTAGTGAAAGGTGAGTAGGTAGCGACTCTGTTAGTTCTAAGCTAATTTTTGCATTCTGTGCTTTTTATACTTTTTAGCTTGCCTTTGTACAGTTCAGGTTAGTTTTCAATAACATCGAAGTTTGTTTGTTTCTGAAGAGTCTCTTTGAATCTTGATTTCTAAATATTTTCCTTAATTTTGACCAATTTCTCCTCATGCCTTCTGTCTAAAAATCCAAACGCAACGTCTATAAGTGATCCTGGGTTCTATCTTCTTATAAAATCTTAAGATTTATGTTGCCAATCTCTATGAAGGTTGAAATTGAATTTCATTTTCAGGTATGTAGAAGACAAACAGAGCCATTTTTTTTGAATCACAGTCAACAAAGACAGTCATCCTTTCCATTTTTATTATACTGAAGAAATAAAAATATAAGCAAACCGCCCAAATCTAAAATGAAATAACACTAAGCAAAATAAAAAGTAGATTGATGGAGACCTAAAGACCATCTGTGGACAATTGGACATAACCCCACAGAAGGGTCACAAGGAAGGGATGAATCACCCAGGGTGCAGCATAGCACCAAAGAAACACACAACATTATTCTAGTTCTTCAGTGCTTTGTTCCCTCTACTAGCATGACCCAGTTCTACCTTAAAAATTGGGCTAGGCCAGAGCACATACATTGGTACTAAGAGCTGTCATCACATGGAATCCAGGACAGATTAACCACTCAGGAAAAGTAATGGTAGTTAGTGATACCATGAAGGAAGGAAGAGGTGGAACGGGGAGGGGAGAAAGGGGGAACTGCTCACAAGGGGGGTTATATAACCATCTCTTCCCCACCCCAGCTGAAAGGGACAAATAATAGAAATGTGGTTGAAGGGAGACAATAAACAGTGTAAGATATGAAATAACAATATATAATTGATCAAGGATTCACAAGGGTAGATGTTGGGGAAGGAAAGGAAAAAAGAGGAGCTGATACCAAGGACTCAAGTAGAAAGCAAAATGTTCTGGAAATGATAATGGCAACATAGGTACAAACGTGTTTGATACAATTGATGCATAGATTGTTATAAGATCTGTAAGAGGCTGAGCTCTGATGGTGTAGTGGTTGTGTGTGGGACTGCAGTCCACAGGGTTGATGGTTCAAATCCAGCAGCAGCTCTCCAGGAGCAAGGCTGGGCTTCCTACTCCCACCTGGGCAGTGATGCCACAAAAAACAAACAAACAAACAAACAAACAAAACAACAAAAAAGATCTGTAAGAGCCCTTAATGAAACAACTCCCCCTCCCGCCCCCCCCCCAATAAATCCACAATCTTTTTAAAGGGTTTCTACTTTAGAAAAAAAAGGACCATCATCTTGTAACATCTCTTTATAAATAAATATAGCCTACATTTATCACATAGGTCAGTTACGGGTTATGCAGTGAGCTGGATTTTGCAAAGTCCACAGTTCAAAACCACCAGCTGCTCCACAAGAGCAAGACCGAGCTTTCTATCGCACAGAGTTATAGTCTTGGAAACCCACAGGGGCAGTTCTGTCCCATACGATAGGGCTACTATGAGTTGGCATTGACCAGGTGGCAATGAGTGGTGGTCTAGTGGTTGTGAGTTGTGCTGCTGGTCTCATGGTCCACATTTCACAACCACCAGCCTCTCTGAGGGAGAAAGATGAGGCTGTCTACTCCTGTAAAGAGTTAGTCTTCGATAGCCACAAGGACAATTCTACCCTGTCCTATAAGGTCAAGATGCACCAGAATCACCTTAATGGCAGTGAGTTTTTTAATATATATATAGTTAACATTTGAACAAAACATTTCAAAGGGCAGCTCATGAAGACAAAGTGAAGAACTATAATGAAATGTACAAAGACCTAGTGTTAGAAAACCACAAAAGAAGAACAAGCTCAGCACATCTCGAGGTTCCTACATCATTCAGTATTTTAGCCATAGAAGCTTTCACTATTCATACCTAAGATCTGAATTCTTGTGTTTGCATTTTGGTTTTCTAACTCGAAGTCTTTGTACATTTCATTGTTGCATTTATTATGTTCAAGAACAAGTTTTGGAGTCTCTTTTGACATTCACATTGACCTTTTATTTTTTTTAATGATCTTTTGCTTTCTTCATGTACAATGTTCTTGATATTAGTCCATAGCTCATCAGATCTGTCATTAATGTTCACTGCATTAAATCTAGTGGGATATACTCAAGGTCATACTTTGGTTCTCATGGACTTGTTTTAATTTTCTTCATTTTCAACCTGAACTTATGAATGAGCAATTGATGATCTGCTCCACAGTTGATTCCTAACATTGCTTAAACTTATGATACTGAGTATCTTCATCATTTCTTCTTATGGATGTAGTCAATTTGATTACATCTTGCGAGGTAACTATAGTTATTATTTATGTTGTTGGAAAAATGTATTTGCAGTGAAAAAGTCATTGGTCTTGAAAATGTTATGCCATCTCCAGCATCATTCCTGTAACCAAGCTAATATTTTCCATCTACTGATCTGATACTTTCTTTTTGTTTCCAACTTTTGTATTTCCAATCATCACTTACTATCAAAGCATTTTGCTTATATATTTGATCAATTTCAAACTAAAGAAGTAGGTATACTTCAATTTTTTCCTCACCAACTGCAGTAGTTGATGTATAAATCTGAATAATAGCTATATTGATTGGATTTTCTTGTATGCAAATAGATACTATCCCACCACAGACAGCATTGTGCTTCCAGATAGAGCTTCATATGTCCTTTTTGATGATGAATGTGATGTCATTTCTCTGAGGTGGTCATTCTGGGCATAGTAAATCACATCATTGTCAGATGCAAAATGGCTAGTACCTGTTCATCCCTGCATGTTAATGCCTAAAACATTGATTTTTACTCATTCAATTTTATTTATGAACATTTATAATTTTCCTAGATTCATACTTGATACACTTCAAATTCCAATGATAAGTAGATGCTTTCAGCTCTTTCTTCTCAGTTGTGCCCCATCAGTAAAGGCAGATCCCTAAAGCATGACTCCACCCATGTCACTGTGGTCTGCCCTACTTTAAGAAGGTAGCTCTTTTTTAAGAAGGCACTCTTTTGAGTGCCCTCCAACCTGAGGGTCTCATTTTCTGGTGTTATGTCTGACAATGTGCCCCTGCTATTTGTAGGTTGCTAGATGGCTAATTCCTCAGACATGGGTAGTCTATTTCTTCTTTGTTGTCCATCATCTGAAAGCTCATCTGAAATCTTTTCACCTCGGGGGACCCTGCTGGTATTTGGAAGACTGGTGACATCGCTTTCAACATCAGAGCAATGTATAAGTCACCACAGAATGGTAACTGACAGACAAGTGGTGAAAGCAAACCTAAGGAGAGCGAGAAAGGAAATGGAAAAGTAATAGTAAGTAAAAGTATCCAAGAGAAAAGATAAAAAAGGGAAGGAAAATTAGAAAGAGAAACAGAAAAGAAGAAAGAGAAAAGTCAGTTAGCATAAAGGATACAAACCAGGGAAGGAAAAGAAAGGGAAGCAAACAAAGACTAACTAAAAATGGAGAGACCTGTGAGTGACAGGGACACTGGTAAGAGTCGGCACCCTTGTCAGCTAAAGAGCTCATAGAGTCAGGACAGAGGAGGTAGATATGGCATTCAAGGTGGACTCTGTGCTCTCAGGGACAAAGACACCTACCTGATCTTTAAGTATTTCCTGCCAGTGTGGATAGTGGTTAACATCAGACTACTTCTCAGAATTAACATTTTTGGGCCCAGAGTGATTCTGAAGGGAGGATGGTTGATCATGGAAGAAGTTCTTGCCTGTCCACAGGTGATTATTGGGTACCCCTAGGGAAAAAAGAGAGGAAGTGGTTAAAGTATATAAAAATGAAATGCATACTCTGAAGAGCTATCAGCATTAGAGGAAAACAGTACTAGAGTATTCTGGAATTGTATTGAAGTAAACATCAATCACAGTGGACATTCTTGTGTATAATTTTATGTATTTAGAAATGGAAACTAGTAGACATATAGACATTCTATTGGTGAGAAGTAAGGAGTTCTCTACAAGTGATGGCAATCTAAGGAAGCTTTGAGAAGCTGTACTTAACCACAAGGATTCATAAACATACATTTCAAACCCAGGACTGAGGACATGATTATATCACACAAATGTAAGGCATGTCTAAGTGAAATGCTGGGCTGTCTCTGTGATAATTACTGTTGTCATTGTTGTCTGTGATCATTATGCTTCTGCTCATCAGATACCCCAGTGTGGGAAGACACACGGATGTTGTAACTGCTAGACAGGCCAAAGCTTGGTGCCATCATCATCTTTCTTATCGTCTCTGGCATTCTGAAGATGCATCTGCTGAGTGTATTTTTGTACATATAAAAAAGATTAAAGAAACATGTCCATAATCTTGGAGGGGTGTGGAATACCTATTATGCATGTCAGTAAAAATAAAGGAGTTGGGAGGAAACATGCTCTAGGTTGTGGGTCTGTATCCAAAACCAACAATTAAATGTCTTGCCTTTCAAGAACTCTATGATGCTCTGAGACCCTCTCTTTCTTGATTTTCTTAGAAGATGGCAATGGAAGGTTTCATACATCTCTGCTGCATTGTGATGGTGAGATATATTCTAAAGGACATTTACTTTCAGATTAGTTACATTTTCCCAAAGGCCAAACTTTCTCCCCCTTTTCAATTCATGGTAACTCTCTTAGAATATTTATTTTCAGAGGGGCATCTTGGCCTAGGAAATATTTTAGAAAAGAAGTGCCAAGAAGGAGAACTTGGAGCACTGATGCTATATTCTATTCTAAGCATCATTTAAGGGTAGTGGAGAAAAACAAGGGACACTGTGTACACAGTGTTATCCCTCTTTATTCTACTAGCAATTTTCTCAAAGAGCAGAACATCCTGAGGTCTCCAGATTGGAAAAGAACCAATCACTGTGGCAGATTAAAATAAACCCTTTTACAGATAACCAAGTTCTGGTGTTGCTAAGTCAGAACTTGTCTCCAAAGAGTTCCCTATCATTTGCAAATGCCCTTAAAAATAGGGGAAATATTTCTTTAATTATCCACTTGCAAGCTTCAAAGCAAAGAATCATTTAATTAGCATGATGGAGAAGATGTCAAACTTTTCAGACACGCAAAAATTATGATAAAAAACTAAGCACTTTTCTTCTTAAGATAAAAAAATGGACTGAGAGAGATGACTGTAAGAATGGTGACGCTAACTTTCCTCTAGTTCTTAAATACTTCCTCCCCATCACTATCATGATCCCAATTCTACCATACAAATCCAGCTAGACCAGAGGATGTACACAGGTATGTATAGGATGCGGAAACATGGGTAATTCAGGGCAGATGGTCCTTTCAGGACCACTGGTGAGAGTGGTGATACTGGGAGAGGGGAGCAAAGATAGAGTACAAAGGGGGAACCAATTGCAGGGATCTACATATAACCTCCTCCCTGGGTTATGGACAACAAGGAAGTGGACGAAGGGAGTCATCTGACAGTGTATGATATGACAAAATAATGATAATTTGTAAATTATAAAGGGTTCATGAAGGAGGGGTAGTGGGGCTGGAGGGGAAATATGAGGAGCTGATATCAAGTGCCTAAGTAGAAGGAGGATGTTTCAAGAATGATGATGGCAACAAATGTACAAATGTGGTTTGCCTACAACAGATGTATATAATGATTGTGATAAGAGTTGTATGAGTCCTCAATGAAATGATTAAAAAAAAAGAAAGGTGAAATTACAATATGAGTTCACAGAAAATTGTTTCTCAATGATAATATTTAACAATATTTTAAAAACAGAAACCATTTATTTCATAATCTTTTACTTACTACAAAATATAACTAAATGTTGCCATCACATTGATTTTGATTCAGTGTAGTTTTTAAAATAGAAAGCATTCATTACATAGTTTTTTTACTTACTACAAAATATAATATTTAATGTTGCCATCACATTGATTTTGACTCATATAGTGACCCCCAGAGCTTCTGAGTAGAATTGGGTTCCATGGAGACTTCTCTGGATGGTTTTTGCAAGCAAATAGAGGCCACTCCTCCAAGGAGATAATTATCAGTTTGATTGGTTAATAAGGTGGCACAAAACTTAGCCATCACAGTAACATTGCCCAAGCTACAGCTCTTTATTTTTTATAAATAGAAATATGATCATTGAGAACAGATCTTCTAGGAACTCATCATCTTTACCATTCTTTTGTTTTTGTTTTTGTTTTTTTTGGGGGGGCATCACTGCTCTCTGGTGGTGGGAGTAGGAGGCCCAGCCCCACTGCTGGAATTGAACCTCCGTCCCAGTGGGCCGCAGTCCCGCGCACACCCACTACGCCACCGGAGCTCAGCCCCTCTTTACCATTCTTATAGGCATCTTTAAGTTGATTCTTTTATTCTTCAGAAGACAAGTGCTTGTAGTATTGTTTTAATCATAATTCTTGAGTGTCTGAAAAATTGATGTCTTCTTCATTAAGCTTATTAAATTAATTTTTGCTTTGAAGCTTAGAAGTGGATAAGAAATTAAAAATATATTTTCCCTATTTCCCCGTGGGCACATTGAACTAATCTTCCTGAGCATCCTTCCCAAATCCATGTAATTGCCTTTAGCACAGAAAACTGAGGATCCTGAGTTTTTCTCCAAATCTGGACTTTCCCATATGGCAGCCACTAGCTATATGTCATTGTTTACACTTAGATTTAACTTAAATATGAATAGACATTAATTCAACAGTTTCAAGGGCCACACTTTAGGATCTCAGTAGCTATCATGAAAATCTGGAACATTTCCATGATTCAACATGCTACTTTAAAATGTTAGCTCCCTTGAGACTCAGATTGTGACATCCTATATCTACCTGTATTGATAGTCCAGTGGTAGCAGTAGGCAATAGAACAAAATTTTAAATAGCTCTATTGTCTCATAATAGGCAGAGCTTCCAAAGACTGAGAGCACTTAGATAGATGTCCACCACTTGTCAAGACGTGAGAGGGACCAACCATCTAGGCAAGGCCGATGTAGAAACTGTGAAGCAAGGATACACCTTCCAGTTTGAAAAGGGGCGGAAATGAAAGGAGGGCGGTGGAAGAGGGAGGGA
Source organism: Nesogale talazaci (assembly GCA_004026705.1). NCBI lineage: Eukaryota > Metazoa > Chordata > Mammalia > Afrosoricida > Tenrecidae > Nesogale > Nesogale talazaci. The sequence continues at coordinate 24,508 of PVJH01007756.1, forward strand.
AGCAAAGGAGGAAAAGGAAAGGAGAGGGGACGAGGTGAAAGGTTTCTTTCGGGAGAGTTGGGATCTTTTGCTCTCCTCCCACTCTAAGTTACATGAGAAAGGCATGAAGAGATCACTAAAAGGAGTTGGAGTGCCATCTCCTAGAGTTAGGGGGTCCTGAAGACTTTGAAAATCCATTTTGCAACCCTGCTTGGTAAATTACTGGCGGTGTAACTGTGTTAACTTGAGTTTTCTGGGGAAACAAAACCAGGACAAAACACATATACGTGTAAGAAAGAACTTTATATCAAGAAAGTGGCCCAGGCCAGACCAGTCCCATGCGTCAGATGCTTGGCCAGAGGAGCTCAGACTTCTGCAGCTGCGGGCTGATGAAGCAGGAGGAGTGACTGGCCAGGCGGTCACAGGCTGGTGGAGGTAGAGGCCTGTGGACCCAAGGTCTGCAGGGCCTGGCAGGGAACCATCGCTTCCAGGGATGTCAGGCCCCCTGGGCCATCCCTGGAAAGATGGTCGCAACAGACAGGCCACGCCCTGCAAGGAGACAATCATCAGATTGTGATCGAATCCGATGACAGGTTGGCACAACACTTCGCCATCGCGGTGGCCTGGGACAAGCTATCCATCTCTTGGAGCTGCAGTTTCCTCTCTTGCAATTGTCGGAACTGTTTTACCTATTTCATTGAGTTCACGTCAGAAAAATCAATGAGAACATCTGTGCAAGTCGCCAGTGACAGCACACCACTTGTTTGAGATGGGTCTGCTGGTTAGATCATTTTTTTTAACCACAAATTTTAAGCATATTCTCAACCTATATAAGATTGCTGAGGAAGACATGTAGATTTCTGCCCCAAATGTGTGCTCTTTATTAAAAAAATATGGAACAAAATATATAAGAATTATTGAATGTAAAGCTCATGATCTTCTCTATAAGCCTTCACCCAATTCACAATAAACTATTTTTTAAAAGAAAGCACAAACATAGGCGATGAAAAGTTGGGGAAAAAATAGCTTCATATTTTGATATTTTGATAAAGTTTCTATAATTTTATAGTAATATTTTTCTCTCTGGTGATTTTTAAGTGAGAAAAAGATTATTCTATTTTACTTATTTATCTCCCATATCTATATCTATATATATATATGTGACTTTCTATCATTTTCCTTTGTGTCTATGTATATCTATGTGTGTCACCGTCCATGTGTATCTGTCTTTATTAAAATTTATTTTCTGCCTCCTTTCCCCCTTTATTTATTTATTTAATAAATCATTTTATTGTGGGCTCTTACAGCTCTTCTAACAATCCATGCATCTATTGTGTCAAGCACATTTGTACATTTGTTGTCATTATTTTCAAAAACATTTTCTTTCTACTTGTGCCTTTGGTATCAATTTTTAAATAATTTTTATTGGACACATTTACAACTCACATCGCAATTCATACATCCATCCGTTATATCAAACACTTTTGTGCATTTGTTGCCCTCAACATTATCAAAACATTTGTTTTCAACTTGAACCCTTGGTATTAACTTTTTATTTTCCCCCTCTCTTTGCGGCAACCCCCCATGAACCCTTAATATTAAAAAAAATTATTATTACTTTATTATGTCAGACACTGTCTGATGTCTCCCTTCACCCACTTCCCTGTTGTCCATAACCCAGGGAGGAGGTTATATGTAGATCCTTATAATTGGTTCCCCCTTTCTACCCCACTTTTCCTTCACCCTCTTGGTATCACTGCTCTCAGACTGGCCCTAAAGAAATCTGTCCTGGATTCCCCGTGTTTCTGGTTCTATCTGTACCAGTGTACATCCTCGGGTCTAGCCAGACCTGTAAGGTAGAACTGGGATCATGATAGTTGGGGGTGGGGAAAGGAGGCATTTAAGAGCTAGAGGAAAGTTGTATGTTTCATTGTTGCCACACTGCACCCTGACTGCCTTGTCTCCTCCCAGTGACCCTTCTGTAAGGGGATGTCCAGTTGCCTACCGATGGGCTTTGGATCCTCAATCGGCAGCTCCCCTCATTCACGATGATTTCATTTTTTGTTATTTGATGCCGATCCCTTCACTGACAACTCGTGATCACATAGACTGGTATGCTTCTTCCATGTGAGCTTTGTTGCTTCTGAGCTAGATGACCACTTGTTTACTTTCAAGCTTTTAAACAAGCCTTTAAGAACCCAGACACGATGTCTTTTGATAGCCTGGCATCATCAGTCTTCTTCACCACGTTTGTCATGTACTCACTTTGTTTACAGCGATAGTGTCAGGAAGGTGAGCATCATGGAATGCCAGTTTAATAGAACAGATTGCTCTTGCATTGAGGGAGTACTTGAGTAGAGACACAATGTCTACCTGCTAACTTAATATTAAAGCTATAAATATATGCACATATATCTATTTCCCCATTCTCATATAAAATATATTTATCTATGTATATACCTGTATTTAGACCTCTATAAAAGCCCTTTGCCTTCTAATTCTTTCCTCAATTCAATTTTACTTTCTCCTAGACCCATTGTCATGCTCAGCCTTCATTTGGATTTCAGTAATTACCCTTGGTTACATTACCCTTGATCAAACCCTATCAGGCCTCCTACACATTCCTCACAACCAATTTTGATGACTTTTTTCTTTCGTTCCTGCGTTTGTTAACACCACTTCTTTTTCCCCACCTCCCCTCCTCCCATGGCACCCCCACCCTCCCCAAACCGTCAGTCCAGTTGTTTTATCCTCCAGGTTGTTTATCCAGCCTATCTCTCTCCCTTTATTATCTCCTCCTGGGTCTCCCTATAAGCATCAAAGTCTCCTTCTTTGGGTGTAGAAATTATTTTTCTTGAAATTTTTTATAACAATTGTCTCATGCAGTATTTGTTTTTATGAACTTGATTAACATTACTGAGCATAATGTCTTTCAAATTCATTCATGTCATGATTTTTTGTAAGTTTATGTATGGATCTAAATTTAGTTATTGATTCTTCCATAAGTACTTGGTTGCTTTCATCTGTTTGTCCTTGTGTAAAGCACTGTGATAAACAAGACTTGTGCATATCTGTTTTATTCTTTTTATTTGGAGGTATACACCCAGTAGAGAGGTTGGTGGGTCATAGTGGCATTTTTATTCTTGTTTGTGTAAAGAATTTTATAATGCCTTATATAGTAGTTGTACAATTTTACAATCCCATTAGTTGTGTACAAAGGTTCCAAACTCTCTATAACCTCTCCAGCATATGCGATTTTCTGTTTTATTTTGTTTTTCTATCAGTGCCAGTGTGAAGTTTCCGATGATGGTATCTTATTATTTTAATTTGCAATTCTCTGTTCTTGAGCATTTTTTTCATGATTGTTGACTGGATGCCATCTTGTTTGAGTGGTCTATTCATGCCCACTTCTCATTTTTAAGTGGATTTTTCAAGTTTTGCTTACTGAGATGTAAGATTAGTCACTTATGTGAAGTATCATTACCAACCATTTCCACCAATCTATAAGAACTCTTTTGTGTACATAAATACCATCATTTTAGAAGGTCACAGTCCTCCATTTTGTCTTCTGTAGTATTGGTATATTTAGTTATGTTTGGTAGTCTGCTTATGCCCTGTATCAGGACCTTAAATTCATTCCATTTTTTCATGGATGGTCTTTATAGTTCTAATATTTAGATTTATGACTTCAGTACATCTTGACTTCATTTTTGTATATGGTGTGAGGAAGGGGTCCTGTTTCATTCTTTGCAGATGGAGATCCAATTTTGCAAGTTCTATTTGTTGAAAAGACCCACTCTTCCCTATTAAATGTGCTCTAGCTTTTTGTAAAAGCCAGGTATCTGTAGGTGCTTGGTTGTACATCCCAGTTCTCTATTCTGATGTGTTGGTCTATATATCTGTCACTGTGCCAATACCAAGCTATTTTGAATTTTGTGTCTGTGTAATAGGTTTTGAAATCTGGGTGGGAGAGAAAACCTATTTAGTTTTTCTTTTTAAATCGCGTTTTAGGAAATATTTACTTAGGGAATGTTTACTGTTTATTTAGGAAAACCCTCAGGGAGATTTATTGACACAGTACTGACAACAATATACTCAAACAAAGCAACAACATTGAGGATGCTGTCTGACTAAGCAATATTTTGATCTCATGTTCCCAGGGTGCCTATGAATTGAAACCAGCTCTGTGGTACCTAAGACCAACAACAGCAGTTCACAGAGGAAAGGCAAAATAAATGGTTCATTATTTTCCTTTATGTACTATTTTACAAAAATGTGTTGATTTCTCAGAGTAGGTAAATTTATTTTTTTGGGGCATCACTGCTCTCCGGTGGTGGGAGTAGGAGGCCCAGCCCCACTGCTGGAACTGACTCTCCGTCCCAGTGGGCTGCAGTCCCGCGCACAACCACTACGCCACTCAGCCGGTAAATTTATTTTTTTAGCTTTTGTTTGGGTTTTAATTATTGATTGGTATCATTATAGACTTATCAACCATATATTTGAATATATTTACATGAAATATTAGCCTTTTCAAAAACATTTAAAAATGCCTATTATAAAATAAGTGCAATAAACCCAGACATGAATGTACAGCATGATGAATTATTACAAGGTGGACTCTCCTATCCAGATCAATAAGTACAATGTTGACAGCTTCTTCTACTTCATCATAAATAAGAGTTTTCTCTCTCTCCCAAAGAGTAACACCATTCTGAATTTCAGAGTGATTACTTCTTTGTTTATCCCTTTTAGTTTGATTACACAACTGCACAACTCTGACACTATCATTTAGTCTAGCACATTTGAATAAGAGTACTTTTTGCCTAAAAAATTTCCAAACTACAATTCCATTTCTTTTCTTACTACTTTTTCAGTTTGAGAAATTAGAAGTATTCACACTATGGAGTTTCTCAGCCTAGATTTCACTGAGCGGAGAAATAGTGCCACTCAGCTTATCACTATTATCGACTTTTGTTGGTAGCTCCTTCCAGAGGTGGGACGACCTTGGTTTTTTCATCAGGAGGCACATTATGTCTATGACTCTTCTTGTGAGGTAAGCAGACATTGATGTGCGATGCCTGAATCTATTCAACCATCGAAGGTTGTAAATTAGTAATATTCTATTCATTTCCTCTTCACATGAAAACACTTCAATATGAAAAAAATGTTGACAAATACTTAGTTTCCTGGACAATGTATTGATCCAATGATTCAGTTTCAATGGAAAAGCCTGGACAAATAATTGATTCTTTCCATTTATTTACATGTTTTCAAGTAATTCACTGACTTCCTGTCATTTTTCAAAGTAGCTAATTAGTACTTCATTTTATTCTTGTACTATTACAATAAATCTATGGATTAAAAATTATTTGATGAATTTCAATATACTGCAATTATAATTTATTTGAAGATCACATTATTCCATCTCCAGCGAGAGGCTTATTTGATAGTTTGCTTCAAATCTGATAGGACAAGATATTCCAGGTTCATGTATACATTTCCTGCCTAAGTATGAAAAACCAACTCCCGAAGAAGCCCTGGGTTGCAGGTCACAAGCTGGCTTCTAAGGATACTAACTACGATTGGATTTGCCCTAGTGTCTACAAGGACAGAGCTAAGAAATATATGCTGTGTCTTTTTAAAATTCTAATTATGTTTAATGATTTCAGTTAGATTTGAGATTACAGAATTTTAGTGCTTTTTACTGAAACCTTTCTGTATGACGTCTGTATCATCTTTTCTCCACATTGGGAATTGGGATTCTCAAGAACACAATTATGAAATGAAGCAGAATAACTCATCATTATACATGTTCTTTATTCCACATTGGATGTGCATTATTTTCAATAACAATAATAGCACTGTCCCTGATAAAATTATTAGAGCAGTCAAATTATTTTACAGATGCATTTTCTGTCTCTGGTCCCACAGTTTTTGTTGTTGTTGTCAATTATACTACACTGACAGTAAGTATTTACACCTTAGTTAATTTTATTTCTATACATTATTTTATGCTTAATGCTTATCTGTTGCTTTAAGACAACATTTCCCCTGTCTTTTTTTTTTTTTTTTTTTGGTCTGAGGCTCATTTCCAGTAGATTTGACAGGAAACATTCATGGAACCAATATGTGCTGAGTTCTCACGTGGTGGAACAGATGAACGTTCTCCTCTTGTAAAGACTAAAGTCTCAGAAAACCACAGGGACTCTGCCCTTCGGGGCCCCCATGGGGTGGAGTAGTCGCAGGGCAGACCTTTCGTTCAGTGTGCAGACTGAATGACTATGGGGAAAGGATGCAACCCTGACACGTGCCTTTTGAAAAATTTCAAGTCATTCATTGCCTCCTGATCGTCAAATGGTGCTTGTGCTACATAATCACAGCGAAGGTTCTGTTCTTCATATGCTTTCTGTAGCTTGTTATGATCCATAAAGTTGAATGCTTCCATGGCGCCTAAAAAGCACACATCAACAGTTCACCTCACGAAGGCAGAGGGGATTGATCTGTATGTGTTCCATTTCTGGTATCTTCCAATTTTCCTAACTCATACCTCATATGTTCTGATTATTAGCGGACGCTTGCCCTCGTTTCTTCTCGTTTGGGGCCAGGACATGAAGATTCCTGGCATGTTTGCTTTGCTTCATCCATGTCACTAAGGGTTTCTCTACAGAGAAGAGGCTGCTCTTTCCCCATCATATTTTGAGTGCCTGCCAGCATATCAGCCTTTCTAGGCTATTGATAAGGTTTTCCATGGAAGATGTCATTTTTTCCCCTTATGTATTAGGCTTTTTTGAGTCATGTGTATTTCTGTTATTCACTCAAATGTGTTATCTTCTTCAAGACTCTTATATTCTGTATTTTGGATTTCCTTGGCCCTCTTCAGCAGATGTAACTTTCTCCTAGATAATTATTTCCTATTTAATTTTTCTTCAATATATTATATATATAATGGTGTTTATTCTTCTTTGTGTTACTTCTAGGCTAGTGTCTATTTCTGACACATTTCCCCCTTTATTTCTGATGTCTGTCACTTTATTCCTGAGTTATTGTAATTTTGACTTATGTTGCTTTTCCATCTATTGTGTATAATTTTTTTCAACGAGCAGCTCTGATGTTGCTTCATTCTTTGCCCAGTCCCTTCTAGCATGTTTTCCTTATCTATTGAGCTATTTATGTTTCTTATGAAGTTTATTCTTAGTTTTTCTGCTGTTTGTTTTATATTACATTGATTTTTGCTTGCAGAGGGTTCATTCCAGGTGACTTTATTTTTTTGGAGGGGGGGCAATCACTGCCCTCTGGTGGTCGTGGAAGCTACCCAGCATTGCTCCTGAGAGCCGCTGCTGGATTTGAACTGCCAAGCCCGCGGGGTGCAGTCCCCCACTCAACCACTTACGTCACAGGGGCACAGCCCCCAAGTAATTTTAAAAACTGTACTGGATCCATAGATCTTTAGGGATAAGGCAGGAAGGATTAGGTGGCAAGGGGGAGCTAAACACAATAGGTACACGAATGATGAAAATGATAAAAAATTGTGGTAACGATTGTACAACTCTTTTAAACATATTTAAACCCTTGAATTGAATTGAATCACATGTGAGGTTTATATCAATAAAGCAGTTAAAAAGGAAAAAACAAAAAAGAAAATAGTAAGAAAATAAATAAAAATTGCTCTGGTTCCATTTGTGCTAAATGATTGTTATACTTAGAAAACAGGATGCTTCCTAAGATTTCCTCCATTTTTTTCTTTTCTCCGGTGCCCCTATTCTGGACAATTTTTATCCCACTCCCCGTAGTTTCTTCACTAGAAGAGGCCTGTTTTGGGCCGCAGCTTGGCTGACTTTGTTCTGAGAAATTTTAGGCGTCGCAATGTTCCAACCCCACCAAACTTTGCTCTGGACCTTTGCACCCGTCGGCTGTGGACCAGGCAAGCCCCATGCCCAGGGTGGGCTGCTTGTTCCAACTCTCCCTGCTATGCCTTCCCATGAATATCGACTATTTGGGGCTTTTCCTGCTCTAATGTTTACTAGAAATCCTTCGATGTGTCTCGGCTTACTCCCGCACAGACACGGGTACCACGCAGACCTGGATGGTTGGTCCTCGGTCACTTCTATTTGGAACTTGCCAGTACAATTTGTCATGCAGTGTGGTAACTCGTCTCCAAAATAGCTCCAACAACGCCTTGGCTCATTCTCCGTGCATCCGGCTTCCTGCTTCTCACAGCAAGAGGAGGATATTATTTCCTTTTCTGAATTGGGGACACTCTTGCAACGGCTGTGACTGTGGAGGAAGGGATATTCTGTGTTTTAGGGCCAGGATTGAAGAGAACCGACCTTTTCGGTGAACCCAGCTGCCATGCTGGAAAAGGTGAAGCCTTACGAAAAGGTCAGAGGTAGGAGCGTGGGGGTGCTCAAATGATGCCTCCACCTGAACTCCCCTCGGAAGGGGGGCCATGCTTACTGCCCTGGGCTAATTTAGACCCCGGATGACTGCAGTCCAGGTGTGAGAGATAAAGTGGTCTTCTTTCTCTCTTCTTGTAAAGACTCAAAAGGTCAGTTTTAATAGAGTCACAGATAATTAAAACACCTATTTTGCTGTGGATGCTACTCATGATTTTTTGAAAAACATTTAAAATTCATTTTATTTTGAATGAGGCTTAGGTTAGGCTTAGAGGATATCATTGGTTTTACATTTAAGAGTTCACACACTTTCTGTTTCCTCTCATTCCTTGCAACACCCTCAATGTACCAACTTCCTTTCTCCTTCCTGGTCTAATTATTCCTTCAAGCATATCCTTTGGAATTTTATCTTTGGGTAAATGCCACCTTTAAAAAATTACAAATGGAAACAACTTTATTTTAAAAATCATTTTATTGGGGGCTCATATAGCTCTTAACACAACCCATACATGCATTCACATGTCAAGCACATCTGTACATTTGCTTTCTACTTGAGCCGTTGGTATCAGCTTCTCATTCCCCCCTGCCCCCACTCTCCCTCCCTCACCCTTGATAATTTATAAATTATTAGTTTTTCCTCTTGCACTGATCAATGTCTCCCTTCACCCACCTTTCTGCTGACCATCTCCAAGGGAGGGGAATATATATAGATCATTGTGATTGGTTTCCCCTTTCTCCCCTTACCTTATTCTCCTGGTATGACTGCTTTCATTATTGGTCCTGAGGGGGGTTATCTGTCTGGAATTTAGTAAGTCTCAAGTGGGACAAGGGAACAAAAGCTACAATGAAAAAGCATCCAGATTTTCAGTTTTGCTCTCGAGTTGTTCTCCACTTTTTAAAAAAAATGAGTCACTTTATTGGGGGCTCTTACATGTCTTATAAAAATCCATACAACAATTGTATCAAGCATATTTGTACATATGTTGCCATCATCATTTTCTTTTTTTAAAAAATCATTTTATTGGGGGCTCATACAATTCCCATCACAATCCATACATCCATCCATTGTACAAAGGACATTTGTACACTTGTTGCCATTATCATTCTCAAAACATTTTCTTTCCAGTTAACACCCTGGTATCAGCTCCTCATATTTTCCCTCCCTCCTGGCTCCCCGCTCACTCATGAACCCTCAATCATTTATAAATTATAATTTTGTCATATCCAACACCGTCCGATGTCTCCCTTCACCCACTTCCCTGTTGTCCGTACCCCAGGGAGGAGGCCATATGTAGAACTTTGTAATTGGTTCTCCCTTTCTACTCCACCTGCCCTCCACCTTCCCGGTACTCTGCATGTTTTTATAGAGAGACTGGGAAAGGTTCTAAGACAATATCCTTTTCTGACATCCATCAAAACCTCCCCCAAATGCACAGTGGCATAAGATTAAAGATCCTATTATGCTAGACCTCAGTCAAAATTTATGAAATCGTTGAACTCCACTACCACCAAGTCACTTCCAACTCATCTCAACCCTCGATAGGACTTCCAAGACTGCAAATCTTCAACAGAGCTGATAACCTCATCTTTCCCCTCTGGAGCAGCTGGTGGACTCGAACCACCGACCTTGCAGCGCCAAGCAGGGGAATTTGGCACTGGAATAGATTATTGGCAATTTACAGCTTTCCCATATAAATGTTTTTCTTTGAATCAGCCCTATGTGGAAACAGACTCCTGTCTCCTATGTTGACTCTTCCATTCTGCTATAGTCCACACTGAATAAACTGAGAATTCATCTTTGGTGGCTAAAAGCAGGTGGCTAAAATCTCTGGATTCCAGTGATTAGGAGCATCAGTTAAAAATCTTAACAACTATGACCCTTTAAAAAGCAGCCAGAATGAGACATATGCGTATTGCAAGTAAGCTATAACCTGGCTTATTATCAAATTCACTCAATCATTCAAAAAAATATGGATTGGTTGTTTATTATAAGCCTGGAGATGTTCTAGTCACCAGGATTTGGGGTACTCACTAGCAAACCAGGCAAACCTTCTAATTCTGGACCAATTTTAAATGCCATTGTCTTCAGTTCTCTAAATGTGTGTTCAGTGGTTGCTCTCCTGCTACTTGAGCTTGCTTGTTGGGAGGTACCTGTGTACTGCTCCCCTTGACCAACTCAGTTATCTCCTGGAAAGGAGTTCTTGTGCTGTGTCCTCTAGTCCACTCTGACTTCTAGCAATCCATAGAACGAAAGTACAACAGACCCCACAGAGTTCCCTAGGCTGCAAACCTTTCAGGTGTCTACTACCAGATCTTGACTCCGACAAAAGCCACTCGGATAGGTTCCAATTGCCAACCATTTGCTTAGCTGCTGAGGCCTCTAGCAGAATTCTAGGAAATAACAAGATCCATGTCGTGTTGTATTCAGTGAATACATGCCCGGACACTGGTTTCTTCTATGCAACATAGCTAGTCTTCCTCTTAATCTATGTCTACTTTCAAGATATCACTAGGGATAAGTCCATATATAGCAAGCTGGTGGGGAATAATCAAATGTTATATGCATGGATTTTTTTTTTTTGCTAAAAACAAAAATTACTTAGCGGGGAGCTTTAATACTGCCAGTCACCATAGAATGCTGCCCGTGGGCACCTTGTCAGATCAGTGAGACTTTGGGCTTTATGATGTTTGTAGGTCAGGATGATGGGAGGGAAAGGATGTGAGTAGGGCTCATGGAGGAGGAAAAGGTAAGAATCTAAAGCCCGTGTTTTCAACAGAAATCAGAAAACCCAGCAGCTCAGCAGTTTCCTTCATGTCCCACATGGAAATGGACACGAACAGGAAACCACCTACCTACCCTGTGAGCATCCATTTCCCATCCTGGGTAAGGAAGCCAGGATCCCTCAGTGGGTGGGCGACCTGGTCCTTGTTTATAATGCTCGTAAGCCTACATGGATGGGAATGACATATATTTAGAAATGAAAATAAAGCTTTCGGAAGATCTTCAATTTCATGGAAACAAGTCTAGTCATTTGGGAACCACAAGAGCTCTTTAGGGAAAATCTGCCTCTGCACGCTGGAGGAAGTGTGGGTGTCCTGGAGTGCCGGTGACACCTTGTGATGTCAGTCACCCCCAGCCTGAGGCGGATTGGCTGGCAAGAACTGAAGCAGAGTTTAAATTCCTGTCCCACCAGACAAGTGTTCAGAATATCATCCCCAGAGTGACTTCCCTGAGCTAGACTTCTCTGTCCGCACTGCAACCTGAGAACTGCCACCTGATTTTAAAGACTGTTTAGGGAGAAGCCTTTGCGCACCAAAGACGGTAAGACAGTTTCCTCTTTTAATTGTTTACATGACTTTTGCTGTGTCATCTGAAACTGGTGTACTCATGAAGGGGCATTCTACTATGCTGAAAAAGATTGGCCAGAAGAGTGGTGCCTGTTGGGTGAGAACAATTCCTGTTTTCCTGCCTGTTGTTTATGTTTCAGAAATTAGTGATAATAACATGACACATTAATAACTACAACCTAGTGTCTTTCCTGTATGATAATTTAGATGCATCTTGGCATAGCACGTCTGAAAGCAGAACTTTACACAGCTGTAGCAGGTAGAAAGTTACTTTGAAATTTACCTTTATTTCGCAGAACACAACCTTAACATTTAGATCTTACAGATATCACAATGTCTGTGGACTACAAGATATTGAAACAAAAATCGAAGGACTTTCAATACCAAGCCCTTTTATTTTAAAGCCCTTTAATGCTTTTCATCTAAAGATATTCAATAATGGGTATTAAGAATGAAAAAGGATGTGTAGCTGTAAGGTAAACCAAAGGTGTAATAATGATGACACCTTTTGTTTGTTAAGCTGGACATTCATGATAGCATGGTGCTTTACACAGTCAAAATTCAATAAAGACTGTTTCAAATGATCTTTTAAGACATTCTCTAATGTAGAAGGCTTTTGCACATACACATTTTTGTCCACAAAAAAGTAAGTTTATTTGAAGCATTTATTTCATTTCTTCATGTATGTCAGAGAGTTTGGAATAGTGAATACTTTATGTTCAAGCAATGCTTTTCTGTCTAACAGCTAGGAATCCCAGAGAGAAAAGCAATTCTTCAAGAAACTTGTCTTTCCCAGATATAACAGCTGCTGGCTAGCCAAAACTCTTGTTTCACTCAGGGTTAAATAAGCAATCCTACTTTATGTTGGTTATTAAAACCATGGAGCACAGGAACAATTGTCTAAAGGGTGCTAGCCAACTTACCTATTCCAAACTGCTGCTGTGTTAAGGGGTATCTGGCAGTTATTTTCCTATGGTTGAAAGTATGTGATGTTGACTTATTTGTGACTGAGTTCATAACAAAACAACCAGAAATGGGCTGAGTCCTGGTGCGTAGTGTTTGAGTGCAGGACTGCGGGTCATTGGCTTGGCAGTTCAGATCCAGCAGCAGCTCTCCGGGAGAAAGGCTGGGTAGCTCCCATGACCACCAGATCGCGCTCATATAGACCCCATAGACCAGGGCAGAAATCTCTCTGTGAGTTTCAGAAGGCGCCTATCTTTACAGAAAGCTTCATCTTTCTCCCACACATCAGCTTGTAGATTCAAACTATTCACCTTATGGTTAGCAGCCCAGTGTGGCACTGAACCGCCAGGGATCCTCTTTCTACCACAGCTCTGTGCTAACTTGCGAATCTCAGAAGAGATCATATAGCAATCATGGAAATGATCGTTTCCAGTCAGTGAAGAAATGCTTGAGATGCCACACTCAAGTGCACTGCCGCTGAGTTGATTTCAACTCATAGCAGAATATCATATTTGCAGTTGGGAAATTCTTGCCGCCAATTAGGTTGAGAACTGGCATTTCTAAAAGACTTGATGACTTTAGTGCATCTTTCTTATGTTTCAGGTGGAGTAGTAGGTTACATTTGGGGGTGGTAACTGGAAGGTCAACTGTTCAAAACCATCCAGCCACTCTAAAGAAGTGAGGTGATGATTTCTAGTCCTGTTAAGATTTGCAGTTTCAGAAAACCCCATGGGAAGCTGTACCCTCCCTTATAAGGAGGCGATGAGTTAAAGTTCATTCGATGGCAGTGAGTGATTAGATAACTTTAACACTGGAAGCGCCCTTACTAGACTCATCATACATAGGTTTAGAAAAATACATAGTATCATCTCCCCACCTCTTTTGTTATTTTAATGTGTGTGTGTGTGTGTGTGTGTGTGTGAGAGAGAGAGAGAGAGAGAGAGAGAGAGAGAACCCAAGAGGAAAACTCAATGTTCATTGGTCTTTCATCGAGGCGAAGGTATTTACTATTTTAGATATTTTTAAAGTTACCATGCTGCTTAAATTTCACTTTGAAAATTAAAATGGCCTGCTTGATCTTCATTTGATCCGTGATCCTGAAACCCTTGACATTTTATTTATTTTGAGGGCAGCACGTTTGGAGAAGCTGTGCTTTGTTTAAAAAGTAAACTTAAGAGCTTAGTATGATTAGAATAAAGAAAATAACACAAACTAAGAGGGACTATAAACCACAGAGAACATTATTTAAAAATGCATTATCTTTTATATTCAGGGAAGGTTACATTTACACTTAATTGCAGTGCAATGATTTATACACATGTTGTTCAGTGACAAGGTAACACTTTTTACAATGTCTGAACATTCTCATTATTTCCATTTTGGTTGTTGTGTCTCCATTCATTTAGTTCTGCTGTTCTCTTATCTGCTCATTTTTGCTTTAAAGTAATTTTTGGCTGTTTTATCATATATATATATATTACAATCAAAACACTCACAAGTGATGTTCTTTATTTTATAATCCAGCCTATGACTTAGCTAACAGATGATCTCAGGGACTTGCTCTGGTTCTTGCTTGGAAAAATTTCTCAGGGTAATAGACTCAGGGAGTACTTCAGACCCATCCAAGCTAGTAAATTTGGATTTTCAAGAAATAATTTGCACATTTCCTTTCTAATAGAATATATCTGTGATAGCCCATATAATAACAGACATCATCTAGCTTTTCTAATATCAGGGCAAATGACACCATGATTTGTATAAGGTTTGAGCATTTTGGTGTCATCTCAGGACTGAAAAAAAAATCGATGAACCAAAGTTTTCTAGGTTTGAACAACACCTGGCCCTTTAGAAAGGAACCCTGGTGGGGCAGTGGCTTACCCATTGTTGGGCTGCTAACCATGAAGTGGGCAGTTTAAACTTACCAGCCAACCACATGGTGGGACAAAGTTATAGCTGTTCTCTTTTTTGTCAAGATTTACAGTCTCAGAAACCCCATGGAACAAGTTTACCCTGGCTAAAGGGTCACTATGAGTTGAAATGCACTCAGTTGTTGTGGGTAGCTTTGAGACTTTTTTTAGAAAGGTTTACTTGTATACTTAGAGATGACTGTGCTAAACATTTTTCTAAGAATTACAAGTACTAGATACACTTCTAAGTGTAAAACAAATAAAATCAGGATATCTCTAAAAAAGTCAACAGAGAATGATCATGTTATTTGTTATAGCTGTATGAGAGTAGAACTCAACTGAGGGGTGGTTTTGCTTTCCTTTATCTTTAGTCATTGTTCCCTGGAATATATATATATATATATATATATATATATATATATATATATATATATTAAAAGATTAGATGACTTCATGAGCCCTATGCTTCAGACAGTTGATTGAACAATTTCATAAATCTAGAGTTAAAAATCACTTAAGGGACAATCAGGCTAATCAGTCCCTTTGCCCACCTCCAGGTAACTGATTTATATTAAATCTGAATGGGATTTATGCTTTAGGATATCTATCTATCTATCTATCTATCTATCTATCTATCTATCTATCTATCTATCTATCTATCTACCTAGCTAAAGTTTTCCAGATAATACTAATGTGTAGTCAGGGTTGAGAATGGTGGACTTAGATCTCTTGTTGTAGTGCAGTATGTCTTAAGAAATAAGTTAACCTAAGTGAAATCTGAAAGAGACTTGCAGGAGCTTCTGTAAACTGTATGTACTGTCTGTCTGACAAATATGTCAAGGCAGCTACAAGGTCCAATTACCTTAAAGCAACTTACTTTCCTTTGAAAACATTTCAGCATTTCCCCATTAGAATTGAGTATTATTTTTAGGTATAGAATTATTATTTCCTTTCAAAATACCTCCAGTCTTTGAAGTGTGAAATGGAGTCACCTTCCAGGGAAGCAGGGCTTGATTTGGCGTGCCTCTTCCAGCATGATTCACAAGGGTGTCCCAACCCTCTAATCTATTCCAGCTCCTTCAGAGCCTTGAATGACACGGAATTTAGCTTGATCATACATAATGGATGACTAAGGGGTTTACAGTAGCTATCAGGAGCTTTCTGAACTGTAATAGGACGCCTGTGTATCTCTCACAGACTAAGGAAAAATGCAAGCACAGTATATTTGGTCTAGACATTATTAATATAAGATAGTGAATGTGATTTAGAAGTCTCTGTCTGCGTTTATAAAGATAAATGCTCAACTTGGTAACAATAAATGTAAATTTGAGTTGAATAAATTTTCCATGTGATGGCAACATTAACATGAAAATGAATGGTCAGATATTTCTCTATTTATGTTTCTGTTGGCCAAATTGTTCTATTCTTCATAGTGGTCATTTCTTTCATCGCAAGTATACATGTGACATTAATTATGCTCATCATCATTCCTGTTTTCTTATCCTTGCTTTCTTGTAGAGGATGTGTTCCTGGAGAACTGCTAGAGGATTTCTTCATCAAAATACTTTCCATTTTTCTTTTAGGAGTGGGTTGTTTTGCAAATACGGGAAAAAGGAGAAACTTGAAAAGTGAGGCTTGTAGAAACATCTCATGTTCTTTATCCCAGGGAGAAGAGTCACGCCTGGCTATGAAGACCAGCATCCTGTTTGCGTTCCTCTGGGGCTTATCCTGTGCTCTTCCAGTAAGTATTGCTAGAGATATCTGACAAGTTCTTGTCTACCTACAGCATCACATTTTTATTTGCCAAGAACCACAGTGGCTGCCTCTGCCCTCTTCCCCTGCCCATGGGCTTCCTCTGATTCACAGTGTCCCTACAGGACAGAGTGAAATCAGCCTCTATGTTTTCTAGGCTGTCCATGTTCTCTGGGTAATCAGATGCCATTGGGTCAATTCTGCCTCACAGTAAGCCTGTGTCCAGTAGATCGACCCTCCATCCTGCCCCTCATGATTCTCACAGTTCTTCTTACATTGGAGCTCCTGGGTCAATCAGTTGCAGGCCTGGGTCAATCAGTCTTGTCCAGGGTCTTCCTCTTTTACACAGCTGCTCTACTTTGCCAAGCATGATGTCTACATTCTGTTAGATGAAAATAGTGATTTCTTAGGACCCATTCTCTTTCAAACACTACCCACGTGGTCCCAGATTTTGTCACAGTGCCATTCAGAATCTCTTTTCCCTCTCCTGTCCATGGTCAATCTCAAAGTGTCCTCCCCAAACCACCACCAGCAGTAGCCACTAGAACTTGGTTAGAGAGGTCCGTTCTTGTGTTCTGCCTCTCTCCTAAAGAATCAGACACTTCAGGGATGGGCCTGGTGATCTGGGTTTTTGAAAAGCCTCCAGATGATTCTGCTGCCTGCTAACATTGAACTACCATTTTTCCCAAGTGACGCACGTGGTTAGCACACTTGGCTGCTGACAGAAAGGTTGGACATTTAAGTCCAACCAGAAGCACCCCAGAAAAAAGGCCTGGTGATCTATAGCCAAAAGGCCACCTCCACGGAAAACCCTATTCAATGCACTTCTCTGCCACATGTGCAGCTGCCATGTGTCAGAGCTTCCTCAGTGGAATGAGATGACTTGTTCTCCCAAATATGAAAAGTATTAATAGCTGTTGCCTAAAACATTGCACTGTGCATTCACTACGGATTCTAACCTTCCTAGGTAGCCAGGTATCAAAATGCTGACTCCAAGAGCTCTGAAGAGTGGAAGGTAAGCATAATGATTCTTTTGAAAAGTATTTTTGTACTTTACTGTTACTATTATAACAAAATCAGGAATGTTGAATCTGCTAATTAGTTCATGAGTACAATCATAGTCCAAAATGGTGAGGATTTATTCTTCCTGGCTAAGAAAGATGATTTCATTTATATATACTTCAAATTTCATTAGGTATAGCACAAATGGGTGTTTCCCACTCTTGATGTGGGGAAAGTACCCTTGTCTTGCTCCCCTTTGCTCCACAATTCCTGAAAAGAGATGGATTGAACAGAAACTGCTTCCTGGTATACATAGGTCTGCATTCCCAGGTCAAAGATGTCAAGTGATTATCACTTGTTTCTCTAGAGAAGGCATTTCTGGGAGACACGTGTTGAAGATCTGCCAACAGCAGCCCCTCCTTGCTTTACTTTCATGCTGGGGTGAATGCCTTCTTCTTGGCCTTGAGCCAGACAAGGCCCCTTGCTGTCCTCACAGAGGTCACCATAGTTGGTGGTGATGTCAAATGCCCTTGAGTCAGTGCCAACTCCCAGAAAGAAAGACCTGTGCCAGACTGGAGACAGAAACCAAACCCTAACTATCCACGGTGAAGGATGAACTTTGACATTACACCATCAGTCATCTAGTCAATGCTGACTCCTACTGGATTGTGTAAGGTGGATTATTTTTAATCACAAATTTTTGTTTATGTCATTTTGAATAATTTTCAAGATGCATCCATAGATTTTTTAACTGATATCATCCTCAGAGCATACTGGATAATAATTTTCTTATAGACTAAAAACAAACAAACAAAAAAACAGAAGGTAAGATAGATGAGGCTAAATACCCAAGCTTACTTAGGTTGATCAAAGGACTGTTTTCCCAAGATTTAGAAAACTCCTTGGAAAAAGTTCTTTTAGTACTCAAACTGAAAGTTAGTCATACGAATTCAGGCTTCAATCTGGACTCTGATTTTTCCCTATATTAGATTTCTTTAAGGAAACATTAAATCAAATATATATATGTATATATATATATATACACACAGTTTCAAATAAAGTATATCTTTGTGGTAAATGAAGCATCCAAATTATAAAAAAATTCTAAGCTTTTTATCACCCCACATCTCAGGCCACTAGTCAGCTCACACTCCTTTTTTTTCAGACATGTCACCATAAAATTTTATTACTACTCATGTAAATTTAAAGCTATTTCACCAAGAAGCTAAGACTATCACCTAAAGCACCCTTATATATTTTTCATGTGGATGCCGTCTGTCAAAAACGAATTTATTTTCTTTCTTTTTTGCAGAGTCAACTAGCTCAGACACCAACTCCACCCATGGTAATGATTTCCTTTATTTTTGTCATAAACATCTCATTAAATCATTTGATTTTAATGTTTCCCATTCACTTGATGTCATTCTGAAAGTAGTTAATCCAAACCACAAATCATTGATATGCATTTTTTCCTTTCCCGAACAATTTCATAAACTAAACTAAACAGTACTTTTCTCCTTCTGTTAGGAGAGCAGTGAGTCATCAGAAGAGAATAAAATTAGCTCGGAGGAACAGGTAATTAAGCTGACCTTTCTGAACTTTCAGGCTACTGAGGGAATGGCGGAAATGATGTTAGATTAAATTACCTGCAACAATTCTAAATATAATATTTTCTAACCATCGGTTATCCTGTCTAAATTGTTCCATAAAACAAGAGTGGGGAGAATTCGGACGTGTGGACAAGATGTTCATTCCAAATTTATCATCAGGCTGTACTGCGGAAGTCAAGGCTGAGGTGTCTTTCTTAGTGAAAAGGCTAAACAATATACACATGCACACACGGGCATGAATGGCCACTAACTGTGTTGGGGGCAAAGAAACCACACACCCATCACTGTAGAGTGCTGCTTTTATTATTGGAGCAATTCAAATGAGATGAGGAAAAATGTTCTAGCAAACAGGAAATACCAACTTGTCCTGGGTATCTCTAGGTGAGAGAGGAACGGGAGAGTCCTGACAAGTGCCAATGAAACATCTGCCTTGGCAGCAACGTTTCCTTTAAACAGTCTCACCATCCGTGATCACTGAGTGAGAAAGACAAGCTGTCCAGACCATCATATTTAGCAACTGATTTACGACCACAAATTGACTTCTTCCTCTTTGCTAGAAATTGCATTTTTTTTGCTTCTCCACACCCATTTTTCTGAGATGAAGTGTTATTACTTTCTCTGTTTTTCCCACATTAGGTTTCCTTAAGTTATGTAAACAACCAACATCAAATGAAGCCTGTCTTTTTAAAGTACCATACCTTTTTATGATAAATGAAGTGTCAGAATTATAAAAAAAATCTTCTAGATTTTTTGTTACCTCCCCTTTCCCCCAATCCTCTCAGGCTACTATTCAACTCACATTCAGTTTTCAAACATGCTATTGTAAAATTTATGATTGCCCATGTAAATTTAAATATACCGCAACAAGAAACTAAATATATCACCTAAAGCTGCCTTAAATATTTGCAATGTGAATAACATCTGTAAACAAACAAACAATATCCAACAACTTATTTCCCTTCCTTTTTCTGCTCTCCTGTTAGTCAAATTCAGTCCTGTGTGAGTTCTAGAGAATGGGGAACCTTGTTTTCCCCTGAACTTTTGGCTTCTGTCAAATTCTACACCTAGCTGGAATTGGAAGAGCATTTATTAGACTTTTTAATCCCTGTTTACTAAAGATTTAACAAAGGAGAGTGAAAGAATTTTGAAAGCAGATGAGGGAACGGCTCTCCTGGGGACTCTGATTTATTCCTCAATGTTTTCTGAAGTCTTACATGAGGGCAGCAGTTCATGCTTAAAAAGGGTGAGTTGGGTCTAGGGGAGTGTGGTAAGCTAAATACAAACTCAGATTCCAGCATACCAGCATAAAATTCCAGCATGGGGGAGAGGTGTCACTATCATGTTTTCCCAATTTAAGACTCAGATGTCATCAGTGTAGACATGTGGAAGAAGGAGATAAACAAAATTCTACTCCTCATTTGCAGAGTATGCTAGTACAATCAGATTTGATTCATGGAGAATGCCCACTCAAAATCTTTCCGTATCTGGAAAGAGCAAGCACATGCTGTTCAGGTTGGTCGGTGCTCTTACCGTATTAAGAGGTGGTGCACAATCTTCACCATATTCAATTTTTAGAATTATACTTTAAACATTTTTTTGTTATACTTTTCACTTCAGATAAAGAGCTTATCCTTTGGGCCTAATAAATTTTGTTTCAGTGTTTATTAGAAAACATACCTATGGGTCAATTTAATGTCATTCATTCCCTATTTTTAAAAGTTTTTTTTTAAACTGAACAAATTAATGAGTGAGGATTATGGAATGCAAGCTATTGAGTAACTCCCTAATATCACAAAATGGCTCTTTAACTGAATATTTCCTTCAAAGAAATTAAATTAAATATGACTTGAATTTCATAAATGCAATGTTTATAAAGCATTTTAAACAAGTGTTTATGATAATGAGTAGCTTATAAAAGTGAAGTAGCTGAAGTTTGGGCTCCTCTTCCTTTGGTGGTTTAATTTCTCACACAGATGCAGTTGAGCAGTAAAGCTGATCCTGGGTTAAAGGAAGGATGTGAAAAGAAGAATGCAGGAAAGGCCTAGAGAGTCACTAGATGTAGCCTCAGTAATCTGTTCCCAGAATACTGACCATCCCTGTTAAATTCATCTTCCAGGAGAGCGAAGGTTCTAATGAAAGCACTGAATCAGAGGAGGGCCTAGGTCCTGATGATCATCAATATATGCCTAGATCATCTGGGGGCCTCTCGAGAAGTGGAGGAAGAGAAGGCGATGATAAAGATGATGATGAAGATGACAGTGGAGATGACACCTTTGGTGATGAGGACAATGGCCTAGGCCCTGAAGAAGGACAAGGAGGAAATGCGAGCCTGGACAGTGACGAAAACTCTTCTGACACCACGGAGTCTGATGAAGATAGCACCCCACAAGGGGAAGACAGTGCCCAAGATACTACCAGTGAGAGCAGGGAGCCCAGTCCTGAAGGTGCAGACTCTACTCAGGAGAGTGAGAGTGAGGAGCATTGGTTGGGAGGCAGCAGTGAAGGAGATAGTAGCCGTGGGGATGGCTCTGAATTTGATGATGAGGGAATGCAGAGTGATGATCCAGACAGCCTCAGGAGTGCCAGGAACAGCTCTCGAACGAACAGTGCCCGCACCAAATCAAAAGCATCCAAAGGCCACAGCAATCATCCACTACACACTCGAGATTCAGAGGGCAGTCAATCAATGGACTATTCCAGTAGGAAAAATATCAGGAAGTCTCGCATTTCAGAAGAAGATGACAGGAATGATCTTGAAGACATCAACACAATGGAAGAGGTCAGGAGTGACTCTGCAGAACACAGCCAATCCCATGAAAACAGCAAGGCTGACTCTCAAGAAGACAGTGAGGACAGTCCATCGCAGGAGGATAGTCAAAATGAACATGACCCCAGCAGTGAATCTAGTGAAGAAGTTGACCTGCCATCTCAAGAAAACAGCAGGGAATCCCAGGAAGAGGTAGCGAGTGAGTCCCGGGGCGATAACCCAGATGAAAACACCATTCATCCTTCAGAAGAAACCCGGGAAGACAGTGACTCCAGTGAGGAAGATGAGTTGAGTGAGTCCTCAAATTCAGAAAGTGAGTCCACAGAGGAACAAGCTGACAGCGACTCCAATGAGAGCCTGAGATCCTCAGAGGAAAGCTCAGAGTCTACTGAAGAGGAGAACAGTTCGAGCCAGGAGAGTCTCCAATCTCAGAGTGACTCCAGAGAAAGCCAGAGTAAGGAGAGTCAGTCGGAGGAGGACCACCAGTCTGCAGAAGAGGAGGACAGTGATTCTCAGGATAGCAGCAGATCGAAAGAAGACAGCAACTCTACCGAGAGTACCTCCAGCAGCGAAGAAAGCCAGTCCCAAAACATTGAGATCGAAAGCCGAAAGTTAACAGTCGATGCTTACCACAACAAACCCATCGGGGATCAAGATGACAATGACTGCCAAGATGGCTATTAGCATCGACGTTCCTTAGAAGTGGCTCTCCCCTAAAGAAATCTCAAGGATCAAAGGGTAGGAAATCATCACAACTGTGATTTATTGATCCTTTTATGAAGAGGATAACTACAGGCCATGTCTTCTGGAAATGACTTGATGGACATGACTCTTATTTTGAGGGTGTCACCATTCCATAGGCTTTCAGAATGTGGAATGACACCAGGACACACACTTTGAGGCTGGAAGCACTGTAGCTTCACCACTGAAGTAATTCCGAATTCACGAGCCCAGCAGTTATTGAGGGTCTATGACGTACCAGGCACTGTGCTAGGGGTTGGAGATGTAAAGGCGTTTAAGACTTGTTTCTTGCTCCTGGGGAGCTTATGATCTGAAAAGAGACATAGGAAATAAAAATTTCTATGATGTGATCAATGCTATAATGGAGTTATGAACAAAGTACCAAGGGGCCATGGATGAAGGGGACAAATGTTGCCTTGGAGAATCAGAGAGGTCACAGAGCTAAGCACAATGGAGTCAGAGGTTTGGATTGGCTTTCTCCATTGAAGAAGGGGAATATTATTTATTCTTGGGATATTCAATAGTAAATCCTTACATGACTAAATTTTAGTTTTTGAAAGCACTCTTGAATTTTGGCATATAAGGTGTTTTGGTAAAAAAATTATGCTCCTTGATTTTGGGGGGTGGGGATAGAACTCGCATACATATCACATAATTAACTACTGGTGGTGTATGGAAGGGTTAGAGAAAAATTCTTCTTTTAATAGATCATGTTCACTTTATTTTTCCTAAAATCAGTTTATGTGCAATGATTGAAAAACTGTCCTCTGAAAAATTTGCATAGATGCATTGCACACAGCAAAATTGCATAGATTGAATTCAACTGATTTTTGCCTAAAACCCCTTGAAATGTTACCTCAACTTTAATTATTTGTTTTGTAATAAAGACTATAATACTCAGTAGAGAAGTGTGCTTATTTGGATGGGGGGGGGGTCAGTGATCCATCTTTATTTTTTTATTTTTTGGGGGTCAACAATGCCCTCTGGTGGTCGTGGGAACTACCCAGCGCTGCTCCTGAGAGCTGCCGCTGGATTTGAACCACCAAGGCCGTGGGCCGCAGTCCCGCATTCAACCACTCAAGCCACCAGGGCTCAGCCCATCTTTATTTTTTAAGACTCACTTCTTATGGCAGAACAAGATACACAATTCCTCAAAAGCATAACTGATATTTTCCAAAGTTAGGTTTCCATTTGGGGCATTCAACCCTATTCAATGGAACCATTCTGCAGATACAGGTGTACGCTACTGTTTGTCTCAAATTCCTTAGAGCAATCATTTCTTCTCTAGGGACAGAAGCCCATGTAAGTTCCCTTCATCTTAAAACAAGCGGGCAAAAATTTCTCAGAAAAAGCAAGCATGCTTCTCAACCCAGAACTTCATTCACCCAATGTGTGACTTTTATAGCGTATCAGACATGGACACGTTGGATAAACAGGTTAAGGGGAACAGGCCAAGTTTTGAGAGCATGGCCTCGCTAGAACAAAGCCCAGGAGTGGCCCAACTGCAGGAGGGCCTGGAGCAGGTGGGGCCAGCTTCCACCTGTTCCACCTCTTTAATCACAGGTTGAGCTCACATTTTAAGTGGAGCTGTGGTTTGCTTATTTTTAATAGTAGTGTTGATTATTAGGATATGTTTGTGTTAGGTAATTCTCTCTTTAATGCATAACTAAATGCTTTATAAATTTTCCCCCCTTAAAGTGAAAGATTCTCCTCAGTTATCTTGTGAAAAGTTTGTCATTAATTCTGGAATTATTTTAAAATGTCAAATTCTTTCATACCGCTGATGGTAACTCATCAGACTTGCTGCAATTGAGTCGATTCAAACTCACAATGACCTGATAAGACAGGGTAGAGTTGCCTCTGTGGGTTCCGACACTGTAACTTCTACAGGAGGAGACAGCCTCATCTGTCTGCCGAGGAGCAGTTGGCAGTTTTGAACTTCTGACTTTGCAGTTAGCAGTGAAATGTGTCACCATGACACCACCAGGGCTCCTTGTGACTTTTCCCTAAATAAGCTAGTATAGGTGCGCAAAGTAAAATTAGATGAATTCTCAATTTACTTGGTCACATCAAATATTCCTGACATTTGGATTTAAAAGTAGACCTTACTTGTCTCTCAGATGGCCATTTGTGTTGTCTATGAAAGCTAGTGGTTAAAGATATGCTTATATTTTATCTTAGTGACAGTGCTTCACCTCAGTACTTATAGTTTTCAAATGTGCTTTTAATCATACGTCTGTTAGAAAACCCAGAAAAAAAATTATGAAGAATGAAGAAAACTTGTTAGCCTTCAATCTGACCCTTCTTGTCCTCCCCATACTCTTGTTCCTTCAGATTATCAAAGCTGTTATCATTAAAGTTACTTGGGAGAAAGTACTTTATACACATGTGTATGCACACCCACTCCTCACTTAGCAGCTTCTCTTGTACCCGACATTTTACATTTACCACAGAAAAAAATTATATCTGCCAATTTGGTGCACTGATGACATAACTCTTGCTATAACGAATGCTGTGATGCAAGGTGACAAACGCACACACACATAAAGGGGGCTTCAAAAATGTTCATGGGAAATGTTATTAACATCTTATTCCATTTTTTTCCCAACAAACCTCTCGAAGCTCCCTCATATTCCCTATCTTTCTCCTTGAGGTTTTCATTCTGTTGGTATAGATTGAAACCCATAGTTCTGCATTTTACATCATTAGAGATGGCTATCTGTATATCGACATTTGGGAACCACAGTCCCATGGCTACATGAATTGTTAAACAGCTGGCCCCAGTGGAAACAATTAATAGGGCCATAGCTAACCAAATGGCTGCTGGTTCCAGTTCATTCAAGGAATCTTGGAAGAAAAGGCTGGCTATCGACTGCCAGGAAATCAAGCTATTAAAGCGATAAGGAACACAGCGCTTCTCCCGCACACATAGGGTACCCACGACTCAGACTCAAATTCCTGTCCACTGCTTTTTTTTTTTTTTGCCTTGAATAGTGGGAGAAGTCCACCATTTCCTGCCACACCCACAGCTTCTTCAAAGGGAAACTGCTCTTTCCTCAGACTTACTGGGTTCTGGTTTCCTGCCATCTCAAGTCCTTGTCCTACCACAGGTGGTTGGGTAAGAAAGACACCTGGCCTCCCTGGAGCCAGTTTACAGGAGTCTCCGTGGCTGCATATTCTAAGACTTTTCCTGAACAAGGATGACGGGGACTCGGAGTTCAATTTAAAAGTCTTTCTGAAATTATAATGCTTAGAGAAGGTGTGAGAAAGTGGTTAGAGCACATGCAGAAGGAGATAAAAGAGCAGGGTTAGAAGATAAAGTAGATTAATGGTGAAGCATAAACTGAGAGCACGGAGCTCTTGATATGGAGGGGCAGAGAGGCTGTGCCTTTGTCCATAGAGCTTAACCACTGCTCAGCAGTAGGGGTGCCCCTGTGAGGCCTGACTCAGAGTGACCGATGTGCGGCACGCAAGGTAAAACACTGCCCACTTCTGTGTCCTCATCAGAATCATTGCTCTGTTTGAGTCCTTTGTTGGAGTAACGGTGACAATCTTCTTAGGGAAGGTCTTCCTCTTTATCTTTGATTCTCTACTTTTTCCAAGTATGGTGTCCTCCTCCAAACTGGTCTCTCCTAATCACATGTCCAAAGTAAGTAAGCCAAAGTATCCCCGTCGTTGCATCTAAAGGATATTCGTGTGTATTTCTTTCAAGACAGATTCATCTGATCTTCTTTCAGTCTACGATATATGCATTCAATATTCTTCACCAACACCATCATTCAATGTCTCCAGCTCTTCTCAGGGATTCCGCATTCCTTGTCCAGATTCCACAGGTATATGAGGTGATGAGAAATATCAAGACTAGGGTCATGCACACCTTAGACACACTGTATCAAAGTTTGCTTACTCCTTTTGGGGTTAGATCCTGAATCTGGTTAATTGGCATTCTGCTTCTTGGACTTGAGCCAGCAGCCTGTCTTACTACCCGTGGACCCTGGGAGCCATCCTCAGTCTGACAGCTGACCTCCTGTCCTGGAGTTCACTGGACCCTGCTGCCACAAGCCTGATCTGCTGACCTTCGATGCCGATCTCTTCATTCACAGCCTGTGAGCTTCCTGCTTCCTGGGACTTCAGTCTCTGTAGCTCTGTAACTCAGGAGAAGCCACTGTTTAACCCCTGGCCCTTACACTTGAAATGGACTGGACTCACTCACGTCTATAATGATATTAGCTATTTTCTTGGTATAAAATTTCTACATGGTATAAACTTACATAATTATATGTCAGTAGATCTATGATATAGATAAATTTCTACCATGAAAAAATGTCATTGACCTTGCTTCTCTAGAGAACACAGCCTGAGACATTGTGACAAAACTAACACTATTGAGGGAATTACCAAACTATGACCCAGAGACATGTGGTGAGCACATGCTGCTGGAAAATAGTGCAGATCAACTTGCTGAAGGTAGGGCTGCCACAAACCTTTAATAGGTGAGAGGCGGGGGCAGGGGGGGGGCGGGGATTGACACCACAATATCGGTGGCAGTTAAATTTTTTATGTCAACTTGAATTTATGGAGTGCTGGAGTCAAACTTGTTAATCAGATCACAGGCTGATAATGCCTTCTGGGCAGTGTGAATCTTTTTATAAAAGAGATACTGGGAATCCCTCCACTCTCCACCCCTTTGCCTTCCAAAAGCCCAAAAGCACTGGGACTTCCCTAGGACTCTGTCACCCTCCTCCAGGAGAGGCCCCTATGGGCCACCTCGCCTTGAGTGCTGCTGAGTCCCGGTCATGGTCCCACCAACCCTGGCTCCCCATGACTCTGCACCCACTGGCTTTTGATTGTCCTTCATCCCACGGCCTTTCTGCACCATTAGCCTGCAGAGACATATGTCTCACAAAGACCCTGGGTAGCATTGGACTTATGCACTTGAGTTGGACAGGGCTCCTTGAAATCAGACTGCTTCATGATATAAAAATCTTTCTTATACATAGGTGACGTCACTGGTTTTGTTTCTCTAGATAAATCTGCCTAACACAGTACCTAGAAAGAGCACTAAAATGAGGCATGCCTGTATTGGGATTGACCCTCTTTACCAAGAGATGTCCTCCTCTTGGTTTTATGACAGAGAGAAAATAAACTTTTACTTAGCAATGCGGTTTTTGACATCCTCTTACAGAAAGTGAATGTGTATCCTCACTCAGGCACAGACCAGCCCACCCAATGCTATCAAGTCAATCTCCACTCATCGTGACCCTACAGGACAGTGTACAACTGTCACGGTGAGTTTCTGAGAATGGAACTCTTCATGCGAGTACAACGGGCGTGCTCACACTTTTTCAGCATGTGAGCCATTTATAAAATGATCAAGTCAAAGTGATCTATCAGTGCACAATGTAAAACATATATCTATTACATTTATCCACAAATGCATTGAGAATTCTTATATGTACAATGTATATTTATGTACCTTGCATAACCGTATGAGCCCATATTGCACAACACAACACAATTAACTCTGTACATTTGTGTTAGTCCGGGTAGACTAGAGAAACACATTCATAGACACACATGTGGATATAAGGGAAAGGTTTATGTACGAGAGGAATGAAACATTGAGAAAGCATCCCAACCCAGTCCAGTTCAAAGTCCTAAGTCTGATATTAGCCCACATGTCCGTTACCAGTCTATAAAGTCTCCTTCCGACTCACAAAGTCACAGGCCAGTGCATGCAGAATCCCGGTTCTGGCAGGTGTCCCCTCATGCCTCCTCGTTTCCAGGGCTCAGGGTCCACCAGCAGTCTTCATTGGTGAGAGAACCATCTTAGCACTGCCAGGGGTCTCTCTGTGGCTTTTCTGGCTTCAGAGATCTGGTTCCATCAGGGCAAGGCCGTGTGGCTTCTCCTCCTGCCCTTCTGGTTCCTCAGATTCTGCCATCTTGTCTTGTCAGCCGCGCAACTCCCAACAACTGGAGAAAATGGTCTCTCATCTCGACAAAGGAAATACCAGGAGACTTTCCAGAATTCTCAGGAAAAAGCCATGCCCATGCAGAATCCTCATTGGCTGCTCAATGACTCTCCAGATTAACAGGCTAGACTCCACCCCTACATCCCAATCATGAAATTATCACAAATACATGACCGCCACAACATTTTTTGCCCTGACCTGGGTTTAGTCTAATGACTTGCACTGAATGGAATGCTTTAGGGATGCATAGTTCAGACAGTAGCTGCTGACAGCCAGCCTCAATGGTACTTGGACTTCATGATCTTTAAGTGGGAAAAGGCTGACTCACATAAATAAGTAGAGCTGAATAATGCAGTCAAGGAGGTAGCACATTTTCTCATGTTTGGGTACTTTCCCTCTGCAAGTAAGTTCCAGAATTATTCATGTGCTCTGGACTTCAGCTGAATGTTCGCTTGACATGTCAAAATCTACCATTCCATATTAAAGTGATACATTTTTGTTCTCTTACTTTGTCCAGCTCCCTCACTCATTTTAATACTCTTTCTTATGTTTAAGAGAAAAAAAAAAACTAAGGTCTAAAAATTGGCCATCACTTAGCTTGTCAGTTTTGTTATACTTAGCACAGTTGTTTGCACTTGCGTTTGACACTGAGGATTGCATCTGATTGGCTGTGCTATATATCAATTAAGTGACGGAGTTGATGATAGGCTTATGTCTACTTTTTTAATTCCGTGTGATCTACCCTCATTACACTTGCGATCAACTAGCAGATTGCGATCGATGTACTGAGCACCTCTGGAGTAGAAAGCCTTGCCTTTTTTCCATGAAGTAGCGAGTGGCTTTGAACTCCTGACCTTGAGGTTAGCAGTCCAATGCGAAACCACTATGCCACCTCCTTAATCTAATTCATGTGTACACATGTACATTCATAAATCATGCTGATATAATTTTAATTGCATGATATTTTAAGTTTCTCACTAGAGATATTGAATATTCTCTTCTTTATTCCATATTTGAAGTTAATATCTTTTTTCAATTGTACTTTCATAATTTCTATGTACCCTCAGAAAAATCTAGTTGCATATTTCAATGAAATAAATGTTTTGATTGTAAATTATGAGGGCTGAGTCCCGGTGGCGTAGTGGTTGTGCATGGGACTGCGGCCCACTGGGTTGGAGGTTCAATTCCAGCTCCCAGGAGCAAAGGCTGGACCTCCTACACCCACCACCAGAGGGCAGTGATGCCTAAAAAAAAATTAAAATTATGAATGTGTCATAGAACAAGAACACAAATGAATCAGTTAAGATTAATGAGCTATTTATCACATTCAAATCCAGGTCATGAAGCATGTAACTACTACATGGGGCTACATGTAGATTTTCATCAACTCACTAGGTACCTCATTGTATGAACTCATGATGTGACTCCCCATTCCCACTCATGGACTCCCTCTTTTTCCAGACAGTTCAGAATTCTCAGTTAGATTTACTCTATTTTAACGATCGGTGTTACATATGGTTATAAATTGCTTAACTGTAATATTTCCAACGTCATACAATTGTCATTGCCTAGAGATTTTGGGCACGCTATCCCTGAGTTTCTGATTCAATTGGTTTGGGATTGGGAATTGGCATTTGTTATAAGCACCAGAATATTCAAAAAGACCTCCAGCATTGAGAACTTGTGTTGTCATGGTTAATTCTGGAGTCTTTTGCTTCTTCTTGCATGCTAAATCTAAACTTTAGATAAAACACTAAGCAGTCCTTGACTTCAGTGTGCATGTGGGTCTCTTCTTCCTCCTCAACTGTACAGGCTTTCTGGGTTTGTTTTTTTGACCACACATTAGTGGGAGCAGCCTTCGAGCAATCAGCACATTTAGCTCTGACCAACTCCCAGGTGGCGATTACTTTAGACATAACCAACTCATCAGACAGAAACGTAAGAGTATTTTCGCCCCTTTGGGCAACTTCCCACCCCAGGGTCAGTCAGCATGTGATGTCTCTGAGCTTTATTCTCGACTGGCTCTATCAGCATCTGCTCTCACCATCGAAAGAAATCTTCCTTGAGCTCTTGAATGGTTTCCCTCCATCCTGGCACCGCGCCACGACCGACACATGGAAGAAATTAAGAGTGGGAGAAACTTCCAGAGACTAGGGGCCTCATGGTCAGACAGACAAAGCAGAAAATGTGGTGTTTGTACAAATGTGGCTTTTTCTTTTCAGCACAGATCATAACTAATATATTAAGCAGCGGAATATAAATGCAGTGTTGGGTCTTCTGGCCACGATTCTTTCCTATCAATTACAGAATAAGCTGTCTCATTGTGCGACTGGCTTGAAAGAGCCCATTACCATCCTTTTATGTAACAAGCCATCCTTTAAAAGATGCAGGTGTGGCATTGGTTGGAAGGGCCCTGTGGGGAAAATTAGGAGCACCAGCTGGAAGCTAGCCTGGCTCACAGAGCAGATTGTAAAGGAAGTCTGATAAGGGCAGTGTTGCTGGATCCCCACCCACTCCTTCTCTCACCAGAACTTAAAATTGCTCCTTTTCCTTATTGACGTGGTCATTCTCTGCCCAAATCCTTGGGCCCCCACTCTCTACCAAGTAAGAAAGGAGACTCTTTGCTACACATCAGGAGCCCTGGAACGATCATGGTTATGTACGTGCTGGACTGCTAACCATGAGGTCAGCAGTTTGAAACCGTCAGTCATTCCTTGGGAGCAAGATGAGGCTGTCTACTCCTACAGAGCTGCAGGCTCAGAAACCCAGAGGGGCAGTTCCATCATGTCCCATAGCATTGTTGTAAGTCAGCATGGACTTGATAACAGTGGGTTTAGGTTATTTACAATCTTTCACTCAGGATAAACTCCTTACCATTTCCCCTTATCTTTATTTATGTAGGATTGGGGAGGGGGGGGGCGGGTAAAGACTACTTCCTCTCTTTGCTTTTTCCTGTTCCAGCTTCACCCAGGGGAAATCTTGATGGACCACGGAGGGAGGGAAATGAGTAAAATAATTGTGAAAGGAAAGAAGGCGAGAAAGAGGGAGACATCCAGGAAGACCAGACAGAAGGCTCTCCCCTTGTGCCCATTTGAGCTAGATTCTAGGTGACAACTGTCTGGAGGGGCAAAATAAAGAGCTGGGTTTACTGCTCCTTACCTAGAAACCAAGGAGGCTGGTGGCACTGTGAGATAAGCACTGGACTGCTAGCTTAAAGGCTAGCACTTCAAGCCTTACTAGTTAGTCCACAATTGAGGCTGTCTTGGAAACTCAACATGGAAGTCAGAATTCACTTGCCAGCAGAGGGCTTAGAGAGAAATGGTATAGGGAATCTCGGTGCTCCCACCAGTAAATGCTTAGCTGCTAACTGAATGGTTGCTAGTTCAAACCCATCTGGCAACCCCACAGAAGAAAGACCTTGCAACCTGCTTACATCAAAATCCCAAAGCAGAGTGAGGAAGAGGCAGCCTGGCCTTGCTTCTGCACAGTGGCTGGTGTTGTAAGCCTCTGTTGGGCAGACTGAAGTGTATCCACCATACCATCCTGGTTTCCCTCTGGGCCATGAGCTGGCCTGGATCCCCACAGAAACTCCGCCCTCACAGTGTCATTCAGAATGATGGTCTCTGCACAACGATTTTAAATTTTCTTATGTAGATGACTAATGTGTACATTTCTCAAAGTTAATATGAATGGCCTCAGTCTTGGGTACTGCTCTGGTCTTTTGGAACATTCATTGGAAAAAGAGCCGCTTGATGCTAGTACCTACCACTGGGCGACTTCCCAACGGCAGAGTCCCTGTTCCACACAACCTAAAGAAAAGACCACCCATGACCAAAGGTAGCCAGGGAAATTCCGTCCCTCTGGGAAGTTATGTCTGGTGCTTGATAAGTGTACAAGATATACTTAACTTCCAATAGTTTGAATGGAGACTGGAGTGACATTTGAACCTTCCTCCGTTTCAACTAAATCAAACTAGACGGCAATTGCGTGACTTCATGTTGGTAAATTGAATGCGCTGACCCAGGGTAAAAATGCAAATCACTCAAGACCACCGATTCCTAAATTGAGGTCTATTCAAGGTTGGAGTGTAGGAATTGTAATTTTTTAAATGTACTTGTGAATTAAGTAAATGAATTATTCTTAACCACAATTGCAATTTATTTGCATCTATCTCTTTGTAAAAAGGATTCTTTTAGCGACAAACCAAAATTCGAAGGCAACCCGGACTTGTAATATCTCTAAGGCCCAGCAGGTGGCAATGTTGCTCGCTGTTGTGATTTTATGCAGAAAGCAGATTTTGCAATCCAGGAGGAGAGGTTGCCCTCAGACAGGAAGGACTATGCTATGGGTCGCTCTGTCTTCAGGGCTGTGGTGGCTCCATTGCTTTTCAGTTCAGTAGTCCCACGCATTTTCAAATGACTCACTAATTTTTTTTTAACTTTAGTAAATGCTTACCTTTGTGACATTACCTCTCCCCCACAACTTCACATCAGCCATCTTTGATTATTGAGAATACTTGATACCTTTCATGTTTCAGAGCTTTCATCTTCTGGTTCCAGCTGTCCTGCCTCTCAGTAGCATGAAAGCCAGGAAGCAGGGTTATCAACGAGGAGATTTGCAGTGGGTTACCAGTGGGGTTACTAAGCATGAGATCAGCAGATCGGGACCACCCAATGCTCATCAGGACAAAGATGAGGTCTTCTATTCCAATGCAGATCTTCAGCTTCAGAAACCAAATGGGGCACCTATTCCATCCTAGAGGGTCACTATGCGTCAAAATTGACATAACGGCAGAGTATTTTTGAATGAGAATAGTGCAAATGGTTAACACGTTCAGCTAAAAACAGAAAGGCTTGACGTTAGAATCCATGCACAGATGCCTCAGACGCGAGGTCCCTAGATGTACTTTTGAAAACTCACCCATCGGAAACCCAGGGGAGCACGGGTCCTGCTCCACTCCCCTGCGGCCACTGTGTGCGCTGAAGGCACCTGCTGGTGGTGTCTTCATTCGGAATAGTTAAGTTCCGAGACAAACGTGGCTTGGTGAAAGAATGGCCAGAAGCGAGGCTGGTAAGACTTCGGTCTCGTATACTTGGGACCTGCTGTTAGGAGAGACCATCACGGTTAAAGAGGCAGCAAAAAGAGGAAGACCCCAATGAGATGGTTTGACACAGCGGCTGCATGGATGGCTCAAGCACGGGAACAACGGCAGGAGGGCAGGGGACCCGCGGCCTGGTGTGCTGTGGTACACCGGGTTGCCGTGTGTCCAAACTGCAACCCGGAGACGTTGGTCATATGGCGGAGGATGAGAAGTGTGACAGTGACCTGATTATGTACAGCAGCGGTTCTCAACCTTCCTCCTGCCACGACCCTTTCATACAGGTCATTATGTAGTGGTGACCCCCCTCTCCCACCAACCATAAAATTGCTTCATTGCTACTTTATAACTGTAATTTTGCTACTGTTTTGAATCGGGCGACCCCTGTGAAAGGGTCGTTTGATCCCCAAAGGGGTTGCTACCCACAGGTTGATGAGAACCGCTGGTGTAGAACAAGACCAATTCTTTTAACTGACCTGCAAAGTCCAGTGCAGTGTCTGGTTCTGGTTAGTTAAGTCAACAAATTGCCTTAACATTGGAGATTTAATTTTAGGAGAGCCAAATCAAGTCATTGAACTCTTTATATATTTGTATCTGTTTTTTAAAATGTAAAGAAATGTTATCTAAGTTACTCAGACTAGGCAGCCAGTAGGAGATGGACAGAGCATGTAGGGATAGTGCCG
The DNA here is from genome assembly GCA_004026705.1 of Nesogale talazaci. NCBI lineage: Eukaryota > Metazoa > Chordata > Mammalia > Afrosoricida > Tenrecidae > Nesogale > Nesogale talazaci. The sequence goes on from PVJH01007756.1 coordinate 58,723, forward strand.
TCTACTCCATCACCACCAAGTCAGTGCTGACTGACAGTGACCCTTTTGGACAGAGTCGAATTGGACAGACTCTAACTCTTCATGGGAACACATCTCCCATCTCTTCCCCAGAGAGCTGCTGGTGAGGGCGAACTTCCAACCTTTCAGACAGTAGCCCAATGCTTAGTCCGATACCCCAGTCTAACTTCGGTAGATTGACTAGATGTCCTCTATACTCTTCTGAAGCTCAAAAAAATGGACCGGATTGTCATGCGGCTCTGAAGAATCTCGTGATTTAGCAGAGCAAAGAGATGCCACTTCACGACTCTGATCGGCTCCTCAAGTACATGAGAAAAGCATGGAGATCTTGGGCAACGGACTTGTTCTACTTCACTGCTCACTAGTGTTCACTGAGTCACAATCACGCAGGAACCCTGGTAGGTGTCCTGTGTTGTGCCTTGGGCTGCTAACCACAAGGTCAACAGTTCCAAGTCCCAGCTGCTCAATGGAAGAAGGCTGAGGTTTTTTTTTCCCATAGTCACAGCCTTGGAAACCCAAAGGGTAGGTCTGCTCTGCCTATAGGTTTGCTATGAGTCAGAATCAATTAGATGGCAGTGGGTTTGGTTTGGGTTTGGCAAAACCGCACAGTGTGCGCATGGAGGGGTAACGGTTGGATGCTGGCAATCCTCCGGTCCTCAATGAGCACCAGAGCTCTAGCAAGCTTAGGGAGGCTTTAAACCCTTTCTCCTTGTGCTTCTTCAAAATGCTTCTTCTCAGCCTTTAGCTCCTGCTTGTTGGTTTTCAGGACTGATGGATGATGGCTCCATGTACCAGAACACAGGCTTCTCTATCTCTTCATCCCCAGGATCCCCGTTGGGATTGGACATTGTGAGACATGGGGGAGGGGGGTTATGACCTGGTTTGCAGGAGTAGGTCCCCAGACTGTTCTTTCAGCTTAGTTGGGAAGCTCTGCTGAAGCCTGTATTATCTTAACAACATACAGCCTCCGCCGACCATCCCCCCCCCCCCCAATGATGCCTGTGCTTAGATCTCCTTATCAGGAATCTGGTTACGTCTTCATCTGGACAGGACAGATTCTTCCACGGCACCATTAAAGCCTCTGTCTGCTCCCATAGACGTGAAATTAATGACGTGTATCCTTGTTACTTTTTCCACTTTGTTACTTTTTTCCACTTGTTACTTTTTCCACTTTGTCTTGAGAAGTCTCTTGCCCTTTCCACACTGCCCTTGCCATTCTGCACAGTGTATTCATTCGGTTGTAAACACTTGGGAAGAAGGGTGACTATGATCATGCGTACAGCCCATTGCCATTGATATGATTCTGACTCAGAGTGAGCCCAGAGGACCCAGTACAACTGTTCCCTAGCATTTCCAGGCTATACATCTTTGTGGAAGCAGATGGCCTCACATTTCCCTTATGAAGCAGCTTGTGGGTTTGAACCACCAACCTGCAGCTTAAAACCAAATACTTAAACCCACCACACTACCGAAACTTTATGCTATTTGAAGGGACCTGTTTGTTTTTAAAATACTAAATTTAAACGTATACAGAGCAGCATATATTGCTCTGTAACAAATTTACCAACATTTTAGGGGCTTATAACAGTTTCTTTGAATCAGTAACCTGCAGTTGGTTGTGACCTCTGCTTCAGGTTTGCCTGGGCTGCAACCAAGGAGCTAGCTAAGGCAACTCAAGTCTTTACTAGGAAATGATTTACTTCCAAGTTCACTTAAGTTGCGATTAGATTCAATTCCTCAGACAGTGTTGAATGGAGGCCCTCAGTTTCTCGTTGCCTGCTAGCTAGAGCTGTTTCTCATGTCCTTGCCCTGTGGGCCTCTCCTTAAAGCAGTTCAAGACATAGCAAGTATCTTCCAGCCAGCTTAGCAAAACGTCAGAGTGTCGTTGAAGTTCTTCACTACAATTCCTTCACCTTGGGGCAAAATTCACCTCTAGAAAGCTGGAGGTTTCTCCAACGTCATGTGGCTGTAGGGACTGTTGTTACTGCTCGATGTGGTCCCCACGCCTATGGACCTCACAGAATGAAAGAGTAGCTGGTCTTGTGTCATCCTCACAATTGTTCGCATGTTTGAGCCCCTTGTCACAGCCTTTGTGCCAATACGTCTTCTCGAGGGGGGGGGGTGGTTTCCTCCTTTTTTGATGCTCCTTTACTTTTTATAAAGCATGATGTCCTTTCTCAGGAACTCAGCTCTCCTGACAATATGTCCAATGTACATGAGACAAAGCCTCCTTTGCTTCTGAGGAACATTCTGGCTGTCCTTCTTCCAAGACAGATTTGTTGGTTTTTTCAAAATGTTTTGCCAGACCATAATTCAACTGCATCGATTCTTCTTTGGTCTTCCTTAGTCAATGCCCAACTTTCACATGTGTATAAGGCAATTGAAAATGTCATAATTTGGGTTGGGTGCACCTAAGTCTTTAAAATAACACTCTTGCCGGCTGAGCCCCGGTGGCGTAGTGGTTGTGTGCAGGACTGCGGCCCACGGGGACAGAGGTTCAATTCCAGCAGTGGGGCTGGGCCTCCTACTCCCACCACAGGAGAGCAGTGATGCCCCCCCCCCCCACCAAAAAAAAATAACACTCTTGCCTTTCAACCCTTAAAGAGATCTTGTGCAGCAGATGTACCTAATGCAACTCATCTTCAAGTCTTTCACTCAGTAGAGAGTCTGAGAACCCAAAAATTGTAGGTGAGATATCAGTCTCAAATTTCTCACATTCCAAGAACCAGAGAATGATGAGATAGAGTCAGAATAAGGAGCACAAGCTCTGGCAACCAAGGCGAGCTAAATCCCCAAGGGAAATCCTCTACCAATTGATTGATTGCTGATAGCAGATCACAAAGCAGGAAATGATACATGATGTTGTGGTTAGGTTTAGGAGATGGTTGGGTCATGTGCATATCACAAAGGTTTCCCATTGCATTGAAAATCTTCATATGTTTTAGGAAATTATAATATGCCACTTGAGAAAGCACAAATATATTTAACTTTGATCGGTTTTTGGTGAACACTTCAAGATATTCTCTCCAACAAAGCCACTTGCAACAACAGCAGATAACCATTTTTATTTGAGTATATCTTATCTCAATAGAAATCCATGCTATTTTAGTTTAGCCTGCACTAAGGCACTTCTTTGATGAAATGGAGAAGAAATTAATCTAGAAAAGATGACAAAGAAATATCTCTGGATGAGCTAAAGTTGTTGAATAGAGAATCCTTTTTTTATCTTTCCATAGCACTGTTTATATTTACATCTATAAATAAAGCAATGCCTATGACAAACTGTAATCAAGAGTGGTAATTAAGATTGGCCAATTTAAAAGAACTCAAGAATTGCATTCTGTTTTAGCATTCAATTCTTTGATATTTGTGACATATTCAAAACACTAGAATTATTCTATCCACAAATCCCTGGGGGTACAAATGATGTGTCCTCAACAGCAATTGCAAATGGAAAAATTGGCCCTTCAAACTCACCCAGAGGCACTACACAAGGAAAGCCACATGAACAACCCCTGTAAGATCACTGCCTTTGGAAGCCCCATGGAGCGCAGTGCTGCAGTGCTACTCTGCAATGCATGCACTCACCAGGAGCTGGAATCCACTTAATGGTAGAGAATTTGTCTATATATTTCATCCAGTCACAAAGTGAAAGCACTGAGAGCAACTTAAAAAAATGTACAATATAAGAAACTGCAAACCTATTTTTCCCTTCCCCCCCTTTAAAAATATTTATGTCCTGAAACTTTCAAAACATTAAAAATGTCCACACATATCCAAAATCTTAGCACGTCTGACTTTGTATGAGTTTAGATTGTTGAAAAACATTTTGACGTATTGGGATAATTAGATTTTATATCAACTTGGGTTGACCAGAATTCTCCCATGATAAGATCTAACAGAGTGAGGTCAACTTCATGAGAACATCTTCTGTGCAGCAGTTGAGCAGTGAACCTGATCAAAATCTTCAGATAATAGTGGGAGGTTTCATTTGGAGTATACCCTTAAATATAGACTGATACTGTGCTGAAGTTAGCTTCTTTCTGTTGCTGGATTTGGATCCTGCAACTGGTTTATTGACTTCCCATTATATCACCTACCGATCACAGGAGCCTGAGAGGACTGCCCATTGGACTCATTCAGCACATCTCTGGTTTGTCCAGCTATGAATTCACCAGCCGGGGGTCTCCCTATTTCCTGTTCATCGGCCCCCACAGCTCCAGGAGTCAGGAGAAACCTTCAGCCTGCCGTTGACCCACAGGCTTCTGGTATATCCACATCTATAATTGTGAGATCCATTTTGTGACATAAATCCCTTTCTATATGCCTAAACATAAAAGAGTCAATTTTTATTATTGAGGAGAACTCAGACAAACACACACATTATTACTTTTTTATTTTTTATTTTTATAGGCATCACTGCCCTCTGGTGGGAGTGGGAGACCCAGTCTTGCTGCTTCTGGATTTGAACCGCCAAACCAGTCAGCCACAGTCCCACACTCAACCACTACACTACCGGGGCTCAGCCCACACACATTATTACTTATTCAAGCATGTTTTATAAGTTTTAATAAAACTTGGTTGAGAAAAGATATAAAACTTAAAGCTAAAATATTAAAAATTACTGTAAATGTACTGCAAAATCAGAAATGAAATGCAACATCAATGGTTCAAACCTACCAGCTACTTTGAGAGAGAAAGATCAGGCAATCTACTTCCATAGTTTTATAGTCTCAGACTCCCAATAGGGGGTCCTCTAAGTTGGAATTGATGGCAGTAGTTGTACAGTTTTATGATCTTAAACTACTAGCATATGGAACCTTTCCAATACCAGAAGTCTGTCTGGTGACCCTTCCTAATCAATTGCCAACTTCCTGTCAATTTCTCATTCCTCTCACCCCACCCCACCCCAACCCACCCACATGCAAAACTCCACTTCCATAGAGCATGTTGGAACTCTTAGAGACTCTATCCCCACTAGCAGGGGGGAGTTGTGAATTCCTAATACTATAAATTAGTTTTGCCTGCTTTACAACATCTTGGAAATATACAGCATAAGTTTTTTTGTATTTGGCCTTTTTTGCTTATCATAAGGATTTTAAATTGCAGCTATGTTTTGGTACAAAATGAATGCAGCAATTCATTCTTTTTCATTCCTGAATGTTTCTTAAGTTGTATACATAGTCCATTGTATACTTAACCATCTGTCTGTTCCTGGACTTTTGAGAGCTTTTATTTTGTTTGTTTGTTTGTTTGTTTGTTTTGGCCAGTATAAATATAAGTGTTGAAATTTTAATTTTTACATAAATGGGTATATACTAGTACAAGCTCATATAGAATTACTAGAACTAATAGTGTGCATTTCTTCCAAGTTTCATGTTTGTTGATGCAATGTTCAAACACAAACTCAACTCACTGCTATCAAATTGATTCTGATTCTTAACAACCCTGTAAGACAGAACATGACGGCCTCTGTGGGTTTCTGAGGCTGTAAGTCTTTTTCTAACAAAGCTGTTGGAAGGTTTGAACTGTTCATCTTAGCAGCACTACCAGTAACCCACTATGCTTCCAGGGCTTCTTGGTAGCTTAAAATTGGCCATGGTGGGAGTGCTTACTCCTTAGAAACTCTTTGAAAACACTAGAAATAAGGATTTTAAAAAATGCATTTATTTACTTATTGAGCTGGTGATTACACATTTGTCAACACATTATTCATTAAATGCTTTCTCTTGAGTAGTTATCCTGACCTATAATTACTGTGTCATTGGTAAGTATATGCTCAACTTTATGAGAAATGTCTAGAGAGTCTTCCAAACTAGTTGTACCATTTACACTCTCTAATAATGTGGTTCTAGTTGTTCATGGTTCAACAACCTTTGGCATGTCATTCTTGTGGTTGAATAATAGTAACTCATTGTGGTTTTAATTTTTATTGTACCAAGCTGCACTGAAGCCAAAAGCAAAACTCCAGGAATTAAAGGAACACCAAGAGAAAAATTTAAACCAAAGCACTCACTTGCCTAGACCAGTAAATTTGGAAGACAACTACTTGGCCAACTGCCTGGAAGAGACCTTTATTTATACCCATTCCAAAGAAAAGTGATCCAGAAGAATGTGCAAATTATAGAACAATACTGTAAATGTCACGTGTAAGAAAAATCAGGCTGAAGATCATCAACAAGAGTTGCAGTCATTCTAGTTTGGTTTTGTTGTCTGTAGAATACTTACCAATAACAACAGAGATGATTTGGAAGAAATGTTTGGTAATTATTAAAAAAACAGTCTGACAACCCTATGAAATATAGTTCTACTCTGGATCTGTCATGAATCATCATCCACTCAATGGTTACTGTTATTGTTAGGGTCCATTGAGTCATTTCCAGCTCATAGTCACTCTCTGTACAGTAAAGCAAAATATAAACATTGCCCAGTCCCATGTCACCCTTCTATTTTTATATTTGAAACCATTGCTGCAGCCCCAGTGTCCATCTATCTCATGGAGGGTCTTCCTCTTTTTCATTTTCTCTGTACTTTACCAAGTATGATGTCTTCTTTCAAGCACCGATTGATCCTGATAACATATCCAAAGTACGTGAGACAAAGTTTCGTTAACCTCACTTCTAAGAAACTGTACTTCCAAGACATATTTGCTTGATCTTATGGGACTCCATGATACTTTTCATATTACTTGAAGGAAGTTGTGTTTAATAGATCCTTTTCCTAATTATCTTTTTACTGTTCATCGTTTCTTGAGAGACACATATTGTTTTACCTTCTCATGTGTCCTTTGCATTTTCTTGTGTCTTCTAGTTAGTCAAGATTGTGATTTATCAAATTCATTAATATTTTCAGAGCCAACATTTTTTCATCGATTTTCTCAATTATTTTTTCATTTTATTTTCAATCGATCACTTCTGCTTTCTATATTATTTTCTTCTTTCAACTTACATGCTGAATCTGCCTTCTTTTCTTGTTAAGATAGAAGCAGAAATAATTGATATAAAATATTTTCCCAAAGATGTTGTGATTGTTAATTTCCAACAATTTCATCTGCTAGTGACCAAATATGAAGGAGTAGTACTGTCCCAGAGTGATTTTTAGGCTTCAATTTTTACAAGAACAGCTTTCCAGGTCATCCTCCCAAAGAGTTTCTGGTTAGGCTTGAATTGACAACTTTTTTTTGGGGGGGGGGTGGTGATGTGGGGTGTATCACTGCCCTTGGGTGGAAGTGGAAGCCCCAGCCTTGCTGCTGCTGGATTTGAACCGCCAGTAGGATGGAGTCCCGCACTCAACCCCTTCACCACTGGGGCTCGGGCCTGAATCGACAACTTTCTATTAGTAACTGTGTATAACTATTGAGGCACCGGTCTGCCATCCTTTTCTAATATAGGCATGTAAAGCTAAACATTTTACATCAAGAAAAGCTTTACCTGAAGCTCAAAGATAGTTTACGACTTCCCTGATTCATTCTTTGGCCAGTTATTATTTAGAAATGGCTCTTTAATTTCCATATGTTTGAAATATGGGGGATTAAAAAAACTTACTTATAGCTTAATTCCTTTTTAGCTTTAAAACATATGCGTTCAGATTTCAAGCTTAAAGACTTCCAGCAAGATGGTGGCTGACTAACTCATAGTAGTGTGACTCCACAGAAATCAGCACAGGAGAGTCACTACAAGGGAAATTTCACATTGCTGGGTCACAGTAGGAGCATCATAAAGATAAGTAGGCACATATCTACAAGTTTTGAGGAACTGGGGGGTTTTCGCTTACATTGTGGTTAGGATTTAAGCTTAGCCCTGCCACTGTCCTGGCCAGAGTCAGGATCCTTCAGCTGGCCCAAAGGCTTTATCTAGCTCAACACAGCCACAGCTTGCCGCTGCAATGGAGCAGGGTTTAAACGCCTCCAGCCCCACAGTCAAGGATCAGGGCTCAGCTATTTTGCTGCTTTTAAATTCTTCTCTGTTTTCTTTCTCCCCGTAGTCTCAACAGGCTCAGTCCGGTCCTGTCCCTTACCCCCGCCCCCTTTTCTCTTTCCTTTTCTCTCAAATGCCACTGTTAACCTCCAGGCCACTCCCCTTACCTGAGGGTATTTACACCTGCCCTCCACCCAGCTGAGGAAACTCCATCACCTGCAATGTAACACAAGGCTGGGGAAAGTCCACCCACCTTCCTCAGGGAAAATTCCATCCACCTTCCTCAGGGAAAATACCACCCACCCATCTCTACAGCACTTAACACATGACTAGGAAAAAAACAGCCCACCTTTTTCTGGGGAAAGTCCCAGCTTCATGGCCAGGCGGGAGGTGGGGGTTCATGCCTGTTCTCTGTGGTCCCACGTGACTGTGGTAACTCCCTCCTGCCTGACATAGTGCTTCGCACAGCCTAAGACAGCTGGGCTAACACTCTCCAGCACTCCACACTGCTGGAGGGACCTCTGCCCAAACTTTGTGGTGATTTAGTTGACCAGGACAATTCTGCCCACCATCCGTGGTGCACCGCACCAAAAAGGGCAAAGTGCCTGCCTTTTGTGGTACTCCTGTGGAAGCAGACATTTCTGTACACTCTCTCTAGAGCTCCAAGGGACCAAACTATCATGGCTTCTTGTCATAACCCAATGCAGCACCATCCTCATGGGTCCACAACCACCCAATCAGCATCCCCTGAGATGACCATCCAACATTTCCTCCAAATAAGAGAACATTGGTTGACTAGGGAAAGAGTGAAGCCACAGGAAGATAAAGTGGTAGGCTAATCCCATAGTGCGATCAATTATGAGGAAAATTAAAGAACCCTATTACATGAAGCCAAGAGTGACCTCCACAAATGGAAGAATATCCCATGCATGTGGATTGGAAGAGTCAATATAGTAAAAATGTTATATAGTAAAATATAGTAAAGGCAATGTGTAAGTTTAATGCTATCCTGATGCAAACTCCATCATCTTTTTTTAAAAAAAATTGGCAAAACTGACTACCAACTTCATTTGGAGAGGGAAGAATCCCAGAATTGTCAGAGAACTCAAGAAGGACAGAGTGGGAAGACTTGCGTTAGCTGATTTTGGCACCTACTACACAGCCACAGGGGTCAAAACAGCATGGTATTGGTATCATGACAGCAACTCAGACGAAAGGCATTGAGTTCAGCACCATTGATTCTTGCTCATACGCTACCTCTCGCTATAGTGAAATATCTACTATGGTGGAATGGTAATGCTTAGTGGGTCATGTTTGTCCACCTTCAGGTACATAGTGAAGTGCAACCATATTCACCACTCACGGAAATGTAATTTAGCAAAGCAGTCTGTGAGTTGTGATTGTCCAATTTGTGTATGACCTGTTGTTGCCATTCGATCTCTGTTGCATACAGTAATCATTCCCAGACCATTCAATCAACTTGGATCAGAGTTCTCTTAAGAATTAGACAGTGATCAGTTTCTAACTCTGAGTTCTACCTTCCTCCACTCTAGCTGCAGCCACGGATAAAACTTTTGTAGATGAATGCTGTGGCGGTCATGTATTTGTGATGTGAATTTCATGATTGGGATGTAGAGGTGGAGTCTAACCTGTTCGTCTGGAGAGAACCAATGAGTAGTCAATGAGACGTCTGTGCGGGCATGGCTTTCTCCCGAGAATTCTGGGAAGTCTTGCAGTATTTCCCAATTGGAGGAGAGAGATTAGACTGAGTCTCCCAGATGATGAACTACCGACAAGATGAGATGACAGCATGCTAATAAGTCCTGATTCATGGAGAATGGCGGATCTGGAGGAGAAGCCACATGGATTTGCCCTGATGGAACCAGACCTCTGGGGCCGGAGAAGTCACAGAGAGACCCTTGCCAGTGCTGAGATGTTTCTACCACCAATGGAGACTGCTGCTGGACCCTGAGCCCTGGCAACGAGGAGCCATGGAGAAACCCCTGCCAGCACCGGGATGCCTCTACCCCAGCTGTATACACAAGACTCTGCACCTACTGGTCTGTGACTTCGTAAGTTGGAAGGAGACTTTATAGACTGGTATTGGACATATGGGCTAATATCGGACTTATGATCTTGGACTGGACTGGGTTAGGATGTTTTCTCAATGTTCCATTCCTCTTGTATACAAGCCTTTCCCTTACATCCATATGCGTGTCTATGAATTTGTGTCTCTAGTCTACCTGGACTAGCACAATGCATACAGATAAAAGTTTATTAGTGGTTTTCAGGAACTAGAGCTGATAATCGAAGTTGACATCCAAGTTGAGTTTCTATATGGCTGATATAAAATTTTCAGAAGTGGTTTGGATGATGGTAATGTCACTTGGTGAATACAATAAATATACCTGTGGTATACATTTTAACAATTAAATTGGCAACATTTTGTTATATTTATTTTACCACAGAAAAGTTTTTCTGGAAAACATATCTTATATGCAAGCTAGGGTAGTTGCCTAATTTGGTGTCAATTTAAGGATTAAGAGTATAGGGGTGGAGTCTAGGTTTCCAATCTAAAGATAGTCAATGAGACTTCGGTTTAGGCATGGCCTTCTCCTGAGATTTCTGGGAAATTTGGTAGCTCCTTCTTGGAAACAAGAGACACTATCTCTTTCTGCTCACGCCCTCTGGAGATGCTCTACTGACAAGACACAAGACTGACTCCCTGTGAGACATCCTGGAGGAGAATCCACATGGACCTACCCTGATGGAACCAGATTCTGAAGCCGGAAAAGCCCTGCCAGCGCTGAGATGCTTACAGTGTAACGGGATTCAAAGACTTTCTACCTACTCTCTTATGATTGTACTTCATTTGGCTTCATTGAGTGTGTTTCATGAGTCTTAAGAGAACGTTATAGATTGGTATTAGACATATGGGCTATTGTCAGACTTATGATCTTGGACTGCATAGGTTTGGGATACTTTCTTTTTTTTTTTTTTTAGGCATCACTGCCCTGGTGGTGGGAGTAGGAGGCCCAGCCTTTGCTCCTGTGAGCAGGAATTGAACCTCCATCCCAGTGGGCCGCAGTCCCGCGCACAACCACTGCGCCACCGGGGCTCAGCCCTGGTTTGGGATACTTTCTTAAAGTACAATTCCCCTTTTTATAAAACTTTCTTTTATATGCATATACATGCTTATGAATTTGTTTATCTAGTCTGCCCAGAGTAACACATGAGTTCATTCCTTATTCTTAGATATAACCTGCTAGGCTACTTCACTAATAGAAGAAAGCCTTTTAGATGAGAATTTATGCATATGATCATTGTACTCTTGATTCCTTCCAAAATAAGGTCTGCTTTTTAAAAATTTGATGGTTGCTTATTCTTGTGAAATTTATATTTGTAAATTTATATTTGTAAATTTTCACAAACAGAATAAGTTGGGCAGTTATGAAAGTATAATAAAAAGATCCAGGTTCATTTTTGTTTGCTTTTAATATAGTCATTTTCACTTCCCATTTTCAAGATGCCTGAAAAATGTAATTTTAGTAATGCCACAGGAATGTGGTTTCAAGGAGGAAAAATTTTCAAACATTCACCTCCCTGTCCTTCACTTAAAAATACAATAATTTGGACAGCTCAAGATGGCAGCTTAGTCACTCACACCAGATAAACAACTCAGAAACCAGATGGAATGCATACAGATGAGAATCTGGAAACCGGAAACAGCTAAGCATAGGATGGAAAATTAGATCAAACACTGAATGGAAGAAGAAACTAAGTGAAAGCAGTGAACAACATGGAGACTGACAGACTATATATACCCTCAGAAAGCCTGGTGTGCTATGGGCATTTTGAGACACAGTGAGCAGTGTTTCCAGTTGAGGAGCAGAGGGAAAAAACCTCACAAAACTCCCACTAGGAGGTGAAGATAATGCACAGACAAATTCAGAATGAAGTAAAGCAAGTAGAACATGAAATGACCCTAATGAGGGAGCTTCCAGAAAGGTGGGTTAGACTCATAGGGAAGCAGAGCACTCGAGAGCAGAGAAAGAGCAGAGAATGGGACATAACTACTCCTTGATTTTGGGGGCTGATGGCACTGGTGGAGTGGATGATCCTGGGAGTGGCAGCTAGAAGCTCTCCATCTGACCAGACTCTACACCATACCCCTATGCCTCCTCTTGCATTTGGTGTCAACTGGGTCTTGGTTGTAATTTATAATCTACAGGGCATGCCCAAGCATCCATGCCAGTAGCTAGAGAAACATGTCCCTCTCCTCTGCCCCACCTTCTATCTTCACAGAGTTCAACAGGGAGTTTCTTGATCTCTAAGGTCAATAATCTATGGCATGTGTTCCTATATCACTGGATCTACGGGAACTCATGGCTGCCCCTGCCTACCTCTATGGTGCACAGTCTCACACTGTTGAATGTGGAATTGGAGGCTTGTGTCTACCCCCACCCGTCTAGTCAATACACATCCTTGCACAATTAGACTGGCAACCTGAGGATCATGCCTGCTCTAACTACTCCTGACATACCATATCCCTGATGGTTGGTCGATGTTATGCTCCATCCACCAGATGAGTAATGAAAGTTTCAGATGTCAATCTCTCCCTTCCTGCCTACTATCTTCACCAGCCAACCAGTGGTGCAAGTTCCCATGCCATCTACCTGGTAATTGGTGACTCATGCCATGTTACCATCTTCCAATCACTTAGAAACCACTGGCACAGGCACATGTCCAACCTAGTGGCAAGCAAGAATATTTCCAGTACCTCTGTGCTATGGACCAGAAGAACAGAAACATTACCTCACCCACAATGCCAGTCACATGCTGACAGACACTATATGCTCCTCTGCCAATTAGTAGCAGGAGATCCCAATACCTTCATCTACTATCCTATTGTTGCATCTGGGTAGTACTCCCTCTCAGTGGATATGGAAATATCATGCGTTGATCTCCAGAGAAAGCACTAACTGCTAGCACTAATCTAGAAAGGGCCTCCAGTCTTCCAAAGGAACCCTAACATCATAGAAGCTTGTCACACAGTATCAAGAAAAGAATCTATGACCTACGTACACCTCCATTCAATACGGCAAGGATGATATGTGAGTCTAGCCAAAGAGGACTCCCAAATGGGTGTGACTCACTCTATCTACCAGTGATAAGAAATCACATCCAACCAGGAGACACTAACAAAGTTGTACATATTAAGCTTGCTGACTTTGAGTTGATGTCAACTCATAGTGACTCTATAAGACAGGGTGGAACATAAATCTTCACAAGAGTGAAAGGTCCCATCTTTCTCTGGAGGAGCAGCTGGTGGATTTGAACTGGCGACCCTTGGTTAGAAGTCCAACATATAATTCACTACAACACCACGACTCCTTTAAGTTGTACATAGACTAGAAAAAAGAAAATAAAGAAACCCCAAGGATTGTCATTAATATAACACCAAGGAAGAAAGACATTCTATAAAGAAAAGGAAAAAAAAAAGCAAGATCAGTACAAAGAAAACATTCAATCAAAAATGCAAACCTTAATTATTTAGCACACTAATTTCTTAAAGACAGCAGACAATAACAAATCAGAAATAAGAAAGGATGGATAAAATAAAGATAAGAAAGCCTTCAGAAACGATATCAGAATTACCTGAAGTCACAAATATAGAATCCTCAAAAATATCAAGAAAAATACAATAAAATCTTGGGAGAATTCAAGAAAACAATACAAAAGCAAAATAGACCATTCGGAATCCTTCAACAGAAACAACTAAATATCCAGATTGATGATAATATATCAGAAATAGATAACTCAATGGATAAGCAATGAAATATAATCCAATAAATGAAAGAAAGAATCAGTGAGGCTGAGAACAAAGCCCTTTATATTTGTCTTTTTGAGGAAAAATCAACAAAAAGAATGAAATAAGATCTTGGATTGAGCCCCTGTGGCGTAGTGGTTGTGTGCGGGACTGTAGTGTACAAGGCTGTAGTTCAAATCCAGCAGCAGCTGTCCAGGAGCAAGGCTGGACCTTCTACTCCCATCAGGGGGCAGTGATGTCCCCCCAGAACAAACAAAAACAAACAAAGGAATGAAATAAAACTCAAGAAAACTCAAGAATTATGAGGGCAGTATTAAGAGAAACTTTCACATGATTGAAATTTTAGAAGAGGAGGAAAGAAAACAAACACAACAATACTTTTTGAAGATTTCTTGGTCAAACACTTTCTCAATATCATGAAAGCCAAGAAAGTTCCCACTTTTGAATCTCAACAACCTCAAACAGTGTATACAATAAAAAGAAAATCACCAAGATATATATCATACTCAGACTTTCTAAAACCAGAGACAAAGAAATCCTGAGAGGTTCATGTGAAAAAGAAATATTCCCTACAAAAAGACATCAATAAGTCTAAGCATAAATTTCTCAGCAGAAAAATGTATAAGAAAGAAGACAGTGAAGTGACATATATAAAATTGAACATAAAGAATTACCAATCAACAATCATATGTGCAGCAAAATCATCTTTAAAACATAGTGAAACTAGGATATCCCCTTGTAAACAGTAATTAAGGGAATTTGTGAAAAATGAACAATTTGCACAAAAAAACATTAAAAAGAGTACATTGAGCAGAAAACTAACAACATGGACTAAGAAACTGAGATTAAAGCACACGGCAGCATCATTCAGACATCAACCTAGACAACATTTCTTAAAAGTATAATAAAATTCAGAAAAAGAGAATCAGAAATGCAAACTGTAAATGGTAACAGCTTCAAAACAGAAGAAAGGGATACAGTTTCCATGTGGAAAATTCAAAGTGATATCAAGTTAAAGCACACTATTTTAAAGAAAGTCTTATTGCAAATTAACTGATGGTTGGTATACAAAGCAGATTATTAATTTTACATCCAACAACTTATGAACACTTCCAATGTCTTGCCCCGTTTCCATATTTTTCTCCATATCTCTCATTGAATATGGTCTTCCCCTTCACTCAAGTTAATACCGATCTGCACTCATGCTTGTAACCTTACCTTCCATCTCTTTCTTTCCCAGACCTGGTAACCAACATATGAAAACCTTTCTTGGCTCTTTAGAATAGTGGTTTTGTGCAATATGTGTCCTTTGTGCTTGATTACTTTCACTCATCTTGATGTCCTCCAGGTTCATCCACATTATGCAGTGTTGCACAGATTCATCATGATTGTCTAATGTTGCGTAGTATTCCATCGTATGGATGCTCCAAATTTACCGATCCATTCTTCCACCAATGGGAACTTAGGTTGCTTCCAACTTCTTTGCTATTATGTATAATGCTGCAGTGAATATGGGTGGGCTTGTATCTGTCCCTACTATTGTTCTTATTTCCTGATCCTTGTAGATAGAGACTAAGGGACTATGTCACTGGGAAGCTGAGGACCATAGAAAGACTTTGTTGGTGACTGACAACAGGTTCCTGTGGATGAAAGAGGGTATCTGTCAGGTTTTAAATTCTCATTTGTGGTATCCTGTTAACGTCCATAATAACCCACTCCCAAAATTGTGATTATTGTCTGTGGGTTATCACAACCTAACAGAGAGGTGGAGTGCCCTGGGAGAAACAGTTGGCATCAAAGGATATACTGTGAAGGCGTAACTTCCTTCTGCATTACAGCAATCAGTCTTAGGTTTATATATAGTTGGATTTTCCTTCTTTCTGAAGTTAAAGGAGGCCATGCATGATTCTCATGCCACTTCTCACATTGCAATTAATAGAAGAATTTAGTAACGTGACAGGGTACAAGATTATCATTCAAAAGTTAGTGAAATTTCTCTATACTAGCAAAGAAAACCAGGAAAACAATATAATTTACAAGAGGTACCCAAAAGATGGTATCTAATCAGAGATTACATACCTATACAGAGAAAACTACAGAATAGTACTACAGGAAACCTTAAGAGAGCTGTATAAATGGAATACCACATGATGCTCGTGGATAGGAATAAATGGCATTATCAGAGTGTCAATAATGCCTTAGACTTGATTCTCCAGAGCAAGGGTTTCACCCTTCCTAATACTGTGGCCCTTTAATATAATTTCCAATGTTGTGGTGACACCCTCCCAACCAAAAAATTATTTCTGTTGCTATTTCATAACCATAGTTTTGCTACTTTATGAATTGGGCGACACCTGTGAAAGGGTCATTCAACCCCTAAAGGGATCGTGACTCAAAAGTTGAGAACCATTGCTCTAGAGGTTGGCAAGTTCCATGTCCTTGGGTCAGGTGTCAGGATTATTCTTACTCATGTATCTGCTCAGGTTTAGAATCAACGATTAGCATATCAGGCTACTGGCTGTCTGGCCGTGAATTCAGTTGAATCTAAGATCAACAGGAAATATGACAAGCTTTGATGGCTCCAAGATAAGCAGGCAATATAGCTGATAACTGACACAAATCCAAAGAACCAGATGATGATGAGTGTGATGCAGGATCCAGATAAGAGCAAAAGGTTTTGCCACATTGTTTCTGAAGAAAATGAGTAGGCTACATCCTCAAGAAAACTTCCTTTCAATTGATTGGCTGCTCATAGCAGATCTCAAAGTAGAAATTATTGCATTATATCAGGTCTAATCATAATTGCCAAACCATTGACAACCATGGTTTAGCCAATTAGACATAGAAATTTAACTACTGCACTATCCAAAATGATCTACAGCTATTAATCAATCCACATTCCACCAGAATTCTTTAATGATATGGAAATGCTTACCTCTAGTGTTATACAAAAGAGAAAAAGTCCCAGAAATGTTAAAGCATTATCAATTAAGAACAAATGAGGAAATTTTACACTTCCCAATCCCAGAAATTACTATTCAAGAGAAACATGAGTTGTGAGGAAAATGACCTATGCATATCTACATGCATTGCAGTGTTATTCTAAGCAGCAAAAAGATGAAAACAACCAAAGTGTCCACCAGTAAATGAATGACTATGCAAAGTAAGGTATACACCACATACAATAAAACACTACAAAAGGATAATGATGGGTTTGAAAAATATCTTATAACATGGAGGAATCTGGAGATCATGATAATTAGTGAAATAGTCTCAGAAGGACAAATGCTGTATGGTGCCATTTTTATAAAAATAGGCAATATGTTGTACACAGAAATCAACATTATTTAATGGTTACAGAGATAAGGGTGGATATAGAGAGAATCACTTACTAGATGTTGCTGCAGTGTGTTCTTGCATACATAGCTACACTATTTACAGCAGAAAGAAACATTGCCTTGTCTCGTACACATCCTAAAAATGATTACTAATTTTGAGTCCATTGCTGTAGCCACAGTGTCAGTCCATCACTTTGTGGACCTATTTTTCTCTGATTCTCTTTGACCATGAATCATCTATTATTTTGCCAAATGTGATGGTTTATGTATTGCTGTGATGTTGGAAAACTGCACTATCATTATTAAACACCAACAGAATCTCTGGGCAGATTTCAGTACAGCTTCTAACCTACAAGTACAGAAAAGGAATAAACAGTCCACTTCTGAGGGGTTATCCTCTGAAAATCTTCAGAATAGCAGGGAGACTTTGATTTAAGATTAGGAGATGAACATCCTCAGTCAGGCATTCAAAGGGCAGCTGAGGAAGAGCTGCCTCTTCAAAGAGTTGGAATTAATAATATAGATGGAGCAAAGTTTTGGGGCTCTTTCATTGCTGAGGGAGCATGACTCAAAATAAGAAGAGATAACTGAAAACATCTACTAATAATCTGAACTTGGAATATACGAAGTGGGAATCTTGGACAGAACGATATCACCAAGAATGCAATGGAACACCTAATATCAATATCCTAGATATTAGTGAATTTAAATGAACTGGCATTGGCCATTTTGAACTGGACAATCACGTGGTTCATTAAGCATGAAAGGCAACACATTTATCATTAAAAAGAACATCTCAACATCTATTTTGAAGTATAGGATACAATAGGATAATATTACATACCAACCACTCAAGCTAGTGATGGAGAAATTGAAGAATTCCATCAATGTCTTTAGCTTGAAATTGATCAAACTGGTGAATAAGATGCATTGATAATTATTAGTGATTGAAATGGGAAATTTGGAAGCAAAGAGGAAAGATGAGCAAGGTGTGGGAAAATAGGCATGTAGTGACAGAAATGAAGCTATAGGTCGCTTCGTAGAATTTTGCAAACCCATGACTTCATTGCACATACTTTGCTACACCCCTGGATCTCACAGGATTGGATACATATGAATGAAATTGTCTCTATCTGTGAGAAGAGGTTAAGCAGCTCAATGTGATCAGCCACAAGGAGGCCAGGGGATGACTGTAGAGAGACCACGTGCACGAATTAAACAATACAGGAGACATTAAAAGAAAATGGAAAAAATGCAGATACTGTATCAAAAATAATTAGTCCATATTCAGTCATATCAAGAGGTAACTTATTGTGTTAGTCTGAGTTGACTATAGAGACAAGTCCTGACACACTCATATGTGTGCAATAGAGAACTTTAACTCATACAACTCATATCACAATCCATACATCTATCTATTGGGTCACACCCTTCTGTGCATTTGTTATTGTCATCATTTCCAAAACATTTACTTTCTACTTGTGTCCTAGGCTTCTCATTTACGCCCATCCCTCTCTTCCTGCCTCCTCATTCCCTCATGAATGCTTGAGAATTTATAATAATAATCATTTTTTCATGTATTCCACTGACAGATCTATCCTTTCACCCACTTTTCTGTTGGCTGTTCCCCTGGGAGGAGGTCATATGTAGGTCATTGTGATCAGGTCCCCTTTCTTTCCCCTTCTCTTATTGCTACCCTCAATATTGATCCTTAGTGGCTTATCTGTCCTAGATTCTCTGTGTTTCCAGTCAAAGAGTAATTGTATATCAAAAAAGCATCCCATCCCAGTCCAGATCTAGTCCATAAGTTCCATATTAGCCCATGTATATGATACCAGTCTCTAAATTCCTATTCAGACTCATGCAGCCTTGCAATAATGTTGAATTCAGGTGGAAAGTCTTGTAGGTCCAGTGGTGGCGGAAGCATCTCAGTGCTGGCATTGGTTTTTATGTGGCTTCTCCAGCTCCAGAGTTCTGGGTACATCAGTATAGCACTATGTGGAAGCAGCAATAGGCTCCAGGATAGAAATAGTTCTGAGGATGATGCAGAACTCAGATTTGTTTTGTTCTGTTATCCAGAGGGTAGGTATAGGTTGGAAATGACTACTGACTTTAGGACACCCAACAACAACAACAACAAAACCCACTACTCCTACTAACATTGGTCCTACTAAGAATCATGATGCTATCGTGTGCCTGGATTTGAGTAGTGACTAATAGGTGAAACGTCCAGTACCCTGTTCACTTAGAGTGAGTGCCCAAGCACAGAAGCCTGTCTACATCTTTCTTTACCAGACATACCTTCTGCTCACTCTATCTTGGACTTTGTTCTGTGTGTCTGAGTGGAATTCCTACATCCAAGTACCTTTATTCAAGCCCTGTCTTCCCAGTTCTGGCTTCTCTGTATCCCTATTTTCCGGGATTCCTGAGATACAGATGTATTTTGTTGTTCAGAGGATTTCTGATTAAACACACACAAATAAATCCCAGTTGCTTCCTATGCAATGTTCATTTTGGTTTGTAGTAGATGCAATAATCCTTTGATGCATGTAGCGTTGTTCCTGAAACACAGTAAGCACTCACTAAGTATCAGCATCTATCATATTGGGTAAGGGGCACACTTTGCTAACTGTTGGACTGCTAACCACACAGTCAGCAGTGTGAACACACCAGGAGAAATCGGAGGCTGTCTGGTCTTTTGAAGACTTACAGCCTGGGGACTTGCATTAAAAGTTTCCGTGAGACAGAATGGACTCAATGGGAGGGTAAGCAGAAGTGATGTTTTCACTATCATTTCTTACTTCTATTAGGATCTCATTTCAATCCTGGAAAAAAGCTCTTCTGCAACAAGCAGGAGCAAGCTCCAGTCTCAGAGAACTGTTGACCCTGCATGGACCTAATAAGTGCTCAGATTAGGTTTCCCAGCAGTTAATAGTGTTGCCTGTCATTTATGAACTCTTTCTATGTGTCAAATGCTTTCCAAGTATTATCCTACCTGACTCTGGAAAAATAAAATTGAGTAACAGTTATAACTTCTCATTTTTGGGGGGAAGGGGGGCTTCATTGATAACTCCTCTTTTTTAATTGATGAGTTAATAGAGATTAGCCAACCCATGTTTAACAAACACAGTTGGCAGTAAATCTGAAACCAATCTCGGCCCTGCTAGTCGAACTCATTCTTTATCGCTGCCCATGCTAATTCTCTTTGAACAGCCCATGTCCTGGAAACAGAGCTTAACTTCTGAGATAACTGGTTCTTACCTCATAGACTGTGCTGCTTGTGTATCCTTACATTAGGTAGTTCCTTAAAGTTTTCCTCTTACATTTCAAGAAAACAGTGTGGGAAGTCATGTTTGACAAGGCAGGTATAAACTGGGCTGCAGTTCAAATTCATCAACTGCTCTGCTGGAGAAAGATCAGGCTTTCTACTTTCATAAGGGTTTATTGCCTTGGGCCTTCACTTGGCCTTGCCCCCATTCTCTTCGCTATGATTTTGTCATGTCACCTTGTGGGGAAGGTGAGCATCACAGAATGCTGGGTTATTAGAACAAAGTGTTCTTTTGCTGAGGGAGTACATGAGTAGATCTCTCCTTAAACAGACTTTTAAATTTTTTCTTTTAAAACTGTGACCTAATCATTTCACATTTGGGTAGACTTCAAATACCTTGTGGAACAAAATCCATTATCTTTGAATTTCATTTTCCATTTACCATTTAAAACCCCTTTGTATTTATTCACAGTGCGATGAAAAGGGTATTTTGAAAAGCCACATCATCAGAACTGGCAGTTCACACAGGTCCAGAAGGTTCAGGGAAGCCAATGACACACACTCAGTACCCTTGGCAGGAAAGATTGCCGAAGCATCCAGGCTAGCCACAGTCCATGAAAGCAAACAAATAAAAGAACCCTCATCTGCCGCCTCTCAGGATTCCCTCATTAACAGGACGTACATCTTGCCCAGGCCAAGAATGAGAAGTTGAAAGACAGGAAAAGTCCGGGAGCCCTAGTGGTGTGCGTCTGTGTATAACTCCCCTAAACTAGGTTCTTTGCAGAGGACACTTTTGTTTGAACATAAGGTTCTTTCATCTTCAGGTTTTTTCAAGAAGTTAAATGACACAGAGTTCTTTAATAGTATCTGATCAGATATATCCATTGTCCAGGTGCAGACTGAACACTTGGATGAAGAGGCAGCTTCTGGTCTCATAGTATGGGCAAAGCATAAGTTCAGTGACTTATAGCATGAGGTATTTACAGTTTTTTCAAACTAACATAAGCATGAATCTTTCTTGGACTAAATTTCCTATAACTAGTCAGTTGTAAAATATGGGTTAGGTTAAATGAGTATCAGGTAATACTTTAGAAATAACAAGTGATCCTAGAGATGTTTGGAATATTTATTTATAACTGTGGAAACTTCCTTCCTAAAAACATGAAGTTCTTTCAGGGGAGGTTGTTGGAATATTTGGAAATATTTTACTTGCCAGCATTGTGCTCCTTGCAAATATGGACTTTTTAAAGGGTGGAATCGAGCACTTATTTTAAAATGTCAATATTTCTTGCTTCTTTTCAGTTCTCAAACTATTTCTGTTGTTTGCTTGGAAGAGGACACTCTGGGTACAAAGAGTTTTCTATACTTTAGAAATTGTTTGGTCTGGTCTGCTGGAAAAATAATGACACTGGGTGTCCACATAGATATTAACATTGGCGACATCCAGCCCTGTAGCAATGAGGGGTCAGTTGAGATTTTTTTGAGCTGTATTCTTTTCAAAAAAGATCATTTAGTTCCTCCCTCCACATTTCTCAGCTCAAGCAGAACTGTAGTTGCAAAGTGAGTCAACATCCTGCAGCATCCCACAATGGATCAGGGTGAGACACTGTTTTTTACTTTCTTGTATGTAGTACTGTCTATAGTGTCTCCCTTCTTTCTAAATCTGTTCTTCCCAGACGGAGTCGGTCTAGAAATTGTTTGTACTAAGTGGTTTTTGGGGGGAGTGGTTAAGAATAGCCAAGTACAAGTACATTATTATTATTTTCAACCCTCTCTTCAAGAAAATGCCATGCAGTGTAGGCCTTGACTTCCATGAAGTAAAAATGACAATTCCTGGTAAAACTGCACCATAGAAGACAAGAAGCAGATGCGTTGGTAAGACTCAGAATGTGACTATAACACAACATGAGAAAGACAAATGAACAAGAAAGTAATTGTGCAACACACTGATTTTAATGAACTGATTGAGTCAGGATGGTATGTGAAGTTTTGCTTCAGCAACATTTTGCTAGCATGAGATTGAATTGAATTCCTAGTGATATGACAAGTCAAGGAAAGCTGATAATGTACAATGGTCTGCAGCCTCCAAAAATGAGAAGCTCATGGAAGTCAAGATGTGTTAGTCTGGGTGGGCTGGAGAAAAAAATCCATAGAGACTCATATGTGTATGAGAAAGAGCTTTATAAGAAGAGTAACTGTTCATTAAAAAAATCACAACCCAGTCCACCTCAAGTCCATAAGTCTGATATTAGCCCATATGTCTGATACCACTCTATAAATTCCTCTTCAGACTCATACAAAACATGCAACAACTCAAAATTCAGGCAGATCACAGGCCAGTGGGTGGAAAGTCTTGTGGATCCAGTGGCAGTGGAAGCATCTCAGCACTGGCAGGGGTCTCCAGGTGGTTCTTCCAGCTCCAGGACTCTGGCTCCATCAAGGTGTCTTCATGTGACTTGTCAACAGGAATGTCTCACAGGGAGACAAGCAGAGAATCTGTGTGTATCTGGCTTCCAGTGAGCTATGTAACTCCCTGGCACCTCCCAGCTGTGACCTGATTGACAGGCTAGACTCCACCCCTTCACAAGTTGGCACCAGATTATGTAACTACCCACACATGACAAAATCATGGAAATGTTCCAGCTTGAAGGTATCTAAAGAGAAAAGACAACTTAATGTAACATATCAAGGGAAATTGATATCATCAAAAGGGACTTCATTTAGCTAAAGGAAAGCAAAGACTTGGAGAGATGTTTGCATAATTGCTAATTTATTACATTGTTAATTTAATGCACATACTGAAATGTATCCTTAATATTTTCAACTTGTAAGATGGCATGTATCTGAGGTTGAGCTTCTCAAGAAGCAGATCTTGAGACAATTGTCTAAGTGTTAGTAGTTTATTGGTAGGTAACCGTAGGAAACAGATGTATTCTTTGCCAATGCCATAATCCCAATGCATCAAATCTTTTTCTTTTTTTCAAGTACCACATGTATATGAGACAATCAAAAACTTCAATGGTTGGAGCAGGGCAATGATTGCCTCAAAGTAGTATTCTTGCTCTTCAGCATTTTAAAGAAATCTTGTGTAGAAAATTTACCATCTGCAATGGGTCTTGTGGTCTCTTGACTGCTGTTTCTGTCTTGTCTGTGGATTCAAGGAAGATAAAATCTTAGCAAATTTTCTCAATTCTTCATAATATTATCTGTTGGACAAGTTGTGAAGATTTTAGTTTTCTTTATATTGGATTGCAGTCCATACTGACCTCTGTGTCTACCTACTGAATGCTGTTAATAACCCTCTCTCCAATCCTTCTAGTATGCCCTCCTTCATACTTCCCATGCTCTCTTCCAACTTTTCAGATTATCTGCTCGACATGCAGATTGAGTCAGTATAGTAAAAGCACACAACAATGTCACAGAGCTTTCCTGATTTTAAACCATACAACATTCCTGTTCTTCTTAATGCTGTCCATTGTTTGTTATGATGCACACAAAGACACAAGTAAGCATCCTTCTGTCTTCAACAATAGTGTCCTTTGTTTCATGTCATCTCCTGAATATCTGGCAGTTCTCTGTTGTTGGACTGCTGCCACTATCAGTGAGTTACCTTTACTTGCTTGTGATACTGATGATATTGTACAATAATTTTCACATTACACTTGACCATCTTCCTTTGGAATGGGTACAAATATGGATTTCTCATAGGCAGGTGACCAGGTAGCTCACTTTTTTTTTTCAGATTTCTTGGCATAAGCAAGTGAGTTTCCAGTGTTTCATTAACTTGTTGAAACATTCATCAATTCCAGGAGTCTGGTTTTTCACCAATGTCTGCATGGAGCTTACAGTTCTTTCAGCACCATTGGTTCGTGATCACATGCCACCTCTTGAAATGGTTGAATGCTAACCACTTCTTTTTGGTACAATGTCTCTGTGTGTTCTTTCCATCATCTTTTTATACTTCTTGCATCATTCCATATTTTGTCAATAGAATCTTTCAATTTTTCAACAAAGGCTTGTATTTATTTTTTCCAGTTTTCAGTTTGATGTATACTGAGCATGTCCTTCTCCTTTGGTTTTCTAACTCCAGATAATTGCAACGTTCATTATCGCACTTCCGTTTCTCTTCTGGAGCTGCCCTTTGAAGTTTCCTGTTCAGTCCTTTTGCTTCATCATGTCTTCCATATTAGTAAGAGCAAGTGTAAGACTCTCTTGGGACATCCACTTTGATCGTTTCCTTCTTTCCTATCTTTCTATTGAACTTTTATTTTCTTCATGAATGACATTCCCGATGTACCCCATAGCTCATCAAGTCTTCTGTCATTAGTGCTCAATGAATCAAATTTTCTCTTGAGATGTTCTTGAAATTCAGGTGGGATCAACTTAAGGTCATATTTTGACTCTTGTGCATCTTATTAAATCTTTTTAGCTTCTACCTGAACTTATACTTCAGTCACTGACTGATATTTGTTTAACCGTCAGATTCTAGCTTGATTTTAGCTGCTGATATTGAACTTTTTCATTGTTTCTTCCTACAGATGGACTCAATTTGATTTCTGTGCTTTTGTTATGGGGAAGTTCATGCATACAGTCACCACTTATGTTGTTGAAGAAGTTTTGGAGATGAAGAACTCATTGTTCTTGCGAAATTGTATTTTGTGATCACCAGCTTCATCTCTGTCACGAAGACCACATTTTCCAGTTACTGGTCCTTCCTTGTTTCTTATTTTATCATTCCAATCACCAATAATAATCAATTTATTGTGGCTGGATGTTTGATAAAGTTCAGACTGAAGATATTTGTGTAATTATTCAATTTATGCATCAATAACTTGTGGTTAGTGTGTAAATTTGGATCTTCGTTGTGCAGATAGAATTTCCTCCTATGCAGAGGACATTATGCTATCACAGACAGCCTTGTACTTCAAGGAGGATCTTGAAGTGTCCTTTTTGATGATAGTGTGATGTTATTCCTTTTGATTGTGTCATTCTCAGCATATTAAACTTTATGGTTTTTCTGATTCAAAATGGCCAATATTAGTACATTTCACCTCACTTATACCTGGAATTTTAATTTTTATGTGTCCATTTCATTTTGAACAACTCTCAATTTTCCTAGATTAATATATCATATATTCCAAGATCCAATTTTATAATACTTGTGTGCAGCTGTTTCCTCCCACTCTGAATCATGCACAATCAGTAAAACTTTTGGAATTTAACTCCATAGGCTTTACTCCTACAGGCTTTATTCTATCCATGTCAATTAAAACAGTCTTATCCTGCGGGGTTGCCTTGAACTTGGGGCTGACTCAATGGCATGACCAAGAACAACAACACTTTCTTTGAGCAGTCCTCAAAGAAGAAAGGACCAGAGTTCAATGCTAAACACTCCAGCTTCCTTCCTCCTCTGGTTGGATAACTCTGAACTAGTTCTACACTGTTTTTCAGAGTTCCTCAGAGGAATTGAGACCCAACCATCCTCTCTAAATTTATCAGCCTTTTACCTAGCCTCATCTAAATAAGTTCAGGTTGAAGTTGAAGACATTTAAAACAAGCACACCAGACCCAAAATATGACATTTAGTATATCCCACCAGAAATTAGAGAACATCTCGGGAAATCATTGAGCACCAGTTCAGGATAGATGAAGAAAGCAAAATGTCATTAAAACCACACTGTAAGGAGCTACACTGCAACTGAATGGACAAGTTAAATGGATAGTAAATCTATATAATTCCTCTACTTGTTCAAGCAGCATTGACTACAACACCACTATCATCACTCTCCACTCAGCATTTCCTTTCTAAGGATTGTCCCTTACACATCTCTCTTCATTTGCATACACGGCATATTAGTGCAGGTAGGTGAGAGAAACATACCCAGTGACACATATATATGCATAAGAAAGAGCATTAATTGTAAAAGAGTCTTAATGGATAATAATAAAACTATTACATAGTGGTGATTCCTCTGAGGAAAAAAGAGAGGAATAATTATGTATCAAGAAAACATATCACCCCAGTCCAATGCAAATCCTTAAGTCCAATGTTCCTCTCAAAGTGCCTCTTCAGACTCACATGGTTGCAGCCACATGCATTGTTGCAGAATTCAGGAAGATCACAGGCCTATGGGTGCAGAGTTTTGTGGATCCAGGGTCAGTGGAAGTATGACAGGTACTCAATGTGTCCAGCTCTTGATGAGTGCAGTGAGCAGGAAAGTGAAGTGGGGAGAGAGTAGGTCCTTAGTAGGTCCTCCATATGAGAAGGCCACACCTCTAAGGAGGCAGCTCAGTCGTGACCTGATTGAAGTGTTTGATTAGACCCCGACCCTTTTAGACATCCTCAATTTGACATAAAATTATTTAACTACCACATGCTGGGACTTGGTTATAAATGATTCATTTCTTGATTTCCGTGCGACCCAAGCTGGTAGAGTCTTTTTGGCTGCAATTGCAAGAGCTAAAGAGAGAAGGTGTCATTCAGATGCAAAATCTATAACATAAAATTCAGAGCTCTTACTGGGTATATATTTGTTTCTTGAAAAGCAGATTGGAAAACAAGCTGGAATACAGAGAAAAAGACAAAGGAAGCATATCTCCCAGGATGGGCAGGCCAGAGAGATGAAGACAATGTTCAGTTGTGAATTCCTGGTTATAGTTTGTTCCTAACGTTCAATTGTCTTTTTATATTTATCTTTTATTCTGATGGCCTCTTAAAATCTTCTCATATTTTTCCATAGGCAAGCTGTATTTAGTTTAGACACTTGTAACAACAAATACTAATTAGAAATGGAAATAATAGAAAAGAGATACTGGACAGGAATAAAAAAGTAAACATACTACCGAAGAAAATGAAGAATTTTTGACATTTAAAATAAATGTCAAGTTGAATAAATTAAAAAAAACATTTCGGAGAAGTCAGCAGAACCAGGAAGAGCAGCTATTTTAAAAGAAAAAACAAAAAGCAACAAGAAGAAAAATACATTTTTGCTACCTATGAGAGAAGTCTAAGACTGATTCTATGACAGTCAGAGCCAGCAGAAAGATGAGGATACAGGGTCCTATTTTGACTACAGGTTCAGAACGTGGTTAGTTAGCCTTTCAATCAATTTCATGTTCTTTAAAAACGAAAAATAAGCATTTGACTACAGTATTATGGGAATTGTGTTGCAGAAAAACCTCAAGCTTTTTTGTCCCAGACACTGGTCTTTCACCAGCCAAATATATCCTCCAAGAGCCAACAGGAAGTGGACTGGGAAAATGGAATGGCACTCTCACAGAAAAACCCTCCTCTGTTCTCAGGAATGACCCTGCGGGACTGAAAACAAGGGCACTCCTCCTGAAAGGTAAACACTGAAGCAGACGGATTGACACTGGAGGATGCAACATCAAGATTAGCGGCAGGTTTAATGATAACCCATGATATGCAGATGGCACCTTGCTTGCTGAGAGTGAGGCAGACTTGAAGCACTTGCTGATGAAGATGAAGGATTGGAGCTTTTCAGTATGGGGTTGTAGCTTTCAGTATGGGCTTGCAGCTTCATGTAAAGAAAACCCAAATCCTCACAACCGTGCCAATAAATAACATCATGGTAAAAGGAGAAAAAACTGACATTGTTAAGGATTTTGTCTTCCGTGTATCTACAATGCTCATGGAAGCAGGAGTCAAGAACACTTTAAAATTTATTGTGCAATAACTCTTTTAAAGTGCTCAAAAGCAAAGATGTCATTTTGAGTAATAAAGTGCACCCAAATCGTGCTATTCTCAGGGGTCTCACATGCATGTGGAAGTTGGACATTGAATAAGGAAGATGGAAGAATCGATGCATTTGAAGCATGGTGCTGGTGAGGAATATGGAAATTTCCATGGACTGCTATAAGAAACAACAGATCTCTCTTGGAAGAATCAGAGTCAGAATCCGCCTTAGAGGCAAGGATGGCTAGACTTTGTCTCACTTTGGGGAGATCAGTCCTTGGAGAAGAAAATCAAGCGTGGTAAAATAGAGAAGTTATGATGAAGAAGAAGGCCCTCGATGGTATGGATTGACACAGCAGCCATGTGCTCCAACATAAGAGCAATTGTGAGGATGATGTGGGACTGGGCAGTGTTTGTTTCTGTTGTACACAGGCTCGTATGGGTTGGACCCAGCTGGACCGCACTTTCCAACAGGAAGATGATCATGAAAGTGGTCATCATTTTTGAGGGTCTGCTATGTATCAGACAGTGGTAAGTACTTTATTTGTGTCACTTCATTCTATCTTCGTAAAATTCCTAAGGAATTCTTAGAGATAAACCAAAGTAAGGCTTGCAAATCAATTCTGTTTCACAGTGTCATGTTGGAGAGTGTAGAACTGTCCCCTGGTGGGTTTTCAGAATTATAATCTCTAGAAGATGTTTTGCCCCCATGAACTAGCTTGTGGTTTTGAACTGTGGACCTTTTAGTTAGCAGTCAAGTACTTTTCCCACTGCACTAGTAGAGGTTCTTTCAGAAACAAAAATATAGGGAAAAAGAAGATAACATTTTCCCATAATTGAAAAAGCATTAGAATTGGACCATGGACATAAGTAATTTGTTAACATACCTTCATTTACCCCAAACAAGAAATATAATAGATAACATATTTTTAAGATTCAGCGACCCATCTTTATGTAATCTTAGATGGAAGAACCTGTGGGTGAAAGACAAGTGCTCTCCGGAGTCCTGGACTAGCAAAGTGCGCAGAGTCTTGACGGACCTCATGTGAAGTACATCAGAGAGCCTTAGCAGTTTGTACACCAGCAGCCATGAGCATAGCTGAATGGTGATGATCACTTTAGTAGGAAACACTTTAGTATGGCTTACAGCACAATAATTAATTTTATTGAAACTTGTATTTTTTCTCTGAGATGCTATTTTTTCAATAAAGTAAATACTGCTTACAGGTACTTATTTCTATAATAACTACCTTTTTTATTTCCAAATGTTTCTTAGCTTGGCAATTATACCTTTCTCTTTGTCTCAAAGGTTCATGAGTGACTCTGGAAAAATGTATGGTGCTTTCTGCTTTTTGTTATGCACCTTGAGTTCAAGCAATACTTTGTTTTATTTTTCTCTTTAAGAAAGGAATGTTAGATGTAGAAGTTAAGGGAAGGTGATATCAAGGTGTAGTTTCTAAAATCTGGTAGGCGGCCAGATTTAAGAAGCTTTTAAAAATACAGCGTTTCCAGCTTAATTAATGGTTTCATAATTCAAAACATACAGTCACACAAGTTGGAATCCTGGTTTTCTACAGCCTTCTCAATAATCAAATATCTAGCAAAATTGTTCCTTCAATATGACAGTGAAATTAGGATATCTCCAGATACCACCAGAAAGTAAAGAATTTTGTAAGAAGCAGATCAACTTTACAAGTGCACACATGGGAGACTGTAGACAGAGAGCCAGCAACATTAGGCAACCGCCTGAGATAAACATACATGCATACCTACATGACAACACCACCCAAAATTAACCGCCATACAAAAGTTTCCAAAATGAAGCACTCTTGTTATTCGGTGCCATGCAGTGGGTTCTGACTTATAGCAATGCTTTGTACAGCAGAACAAAATACCCAGTCCTGTGCCAGCCTCAGAATTGTTATGTTGCCGCCCAACTTTAAAAGAAGGCAAATGGGTTAGTCTGGGTAGACTGGGGAAACAGCTTCACAAACACACATATGTATATAAGGGAGAGGTCTATATACAAGAGGAATGGGACATTGAGAAAGCATCCCAGGCCAATCCAGTCCAAGTCCACAAGTCTGATTTTAGCCCATATGTCCCATACCAGTCTAGAAAGTCTTCCTCTGACTCACGAAGCACGTGCCATGACACTAGGACAATCACCAGCCAGTCTTGTGTATTTAGGGTGATAGAAACATCTCAGCATTGGCAGTGGCCTCTCTGTAGTTTCTCAAGCATCTTCACGCTGGCAGAAGTCTCTGTGTGGCTTTTCTGGCTTCAGAAGTCTGGTTTCATCAGAATAAGCCCATGTGACGTCTTCTCCAGCTCCTCCGGTTTCCAGGACACAGGGTCTATCAGCATGCTGCCATCTTGTCTTATCTGTGGAGCATCTCTAAGGGACGGAATAGCCAGTCTCTCACCTCCAGATTTCTCAGAATTCTCAGGAGAAAGCCATGCCCACACAGAGATCTCATTGGCTATACTCCACCCCTACACTCCCAATCCTGAAACTGACACAGATTAGTGACTGCCACAACAAAGAAGAAACAAGAGATATAGACTTATAATGAAGACAATTATAAAATAATTAGAGGGAACAAAGCAATCACATAAATGTTAGGTGGAAAAGTAAAATCTTTTGCAAGATAGAGCTGACTGTCTTGAAATTTGGAAAAATTAAAAAGAGGAAATTACAGGGTAACTTCAAAAGAAATGAATAAATCTCATCAAAATAAAAAAATAGGGAGATCAAAAAGATTTTATAATCTCCCACTCATACAATAAAATCAATGAACAAAATGATTTACAGAAAAAATTATTCAAGCACAGAAAATTAGGTGAGATAAAGAAATCAACAGCACCACAAAAAAGTGCACAGTAAAATGACAGCAATAAATTTATAGCTATTAATAAACACACTGATTATAAATAGATTAACTGTTCCAGTCAAGAGTTTGAGAGTAGCAGAAGGGATAAGAAAACAGACCCTATCAATTTGCTGTCACATCTTAGACACAAAGACAAAAATAGATTAGGAATTAAAGGATGGAAAAATATCAATAAATGACAAAAAAGAGCATGAGCGACAATCTGAGCTTATGATAAAGTAGATTTTAAAGGACACACTCCGCATTTATACACTGAAAGAACTGAAGGAAAAAATGTCATATTTTGACTACAATATGGAAGAACATTGAAGGAAAATATTGAATGACACATGAAGCATCTAAGGAGAGAAAAGGAGAAGTCACTGTACCCTAGAGAATCAATGTTCAACCATTTCAGAAATTGGCATGTGAAAAGAAATGGTGGCATTGAAGGAAAAATCAAAACTGCCCTAAAGGCATTGATCAAAAGAGCCACCTTCAAGAATTGGCAGAATACCA
>PVJH01007757.1:0-91110 GCA_004026705.1 Nesogale talazaci
TAGACTTTCTATGCATTTTTGGGGAACACAATTCAATTCTTCACAATTTGTTCTTTATTCACTTAATTTCCTATTTAAACTATCTTATGTGGAGAAAAGCAGCTTAAACTGAACTCGAGAAGAGCGTGTTTTAAAGTCACACTTTTGGAGGATTTTCCAATATTTTAAAGTTAAGTATAATTTCTTGCAAGAATTACCAGTGTTTTTCTGAACACATGTTTTTCCACAATATAGACAAATGGCCCACTATGGTTGTCCAAAGTATCAAGGTGTTTTCAGCTACTATCAGTGAAGGAGAACAGATTCACTAAGATTTTTTTAACAGATTGCAACATCTTATCTTCCCGGTGCACACATGCTTCATGGAGGCAGAAAAGACAATTTACCCTCCACTGTGACTATTTATTTGCTTTTTAATTGGCATGGGCTAGTTTTGCACAAGAAACCATTAAATCATAGCTGAATACAAAGGAGGTGTGTGATGGGGGAGAGCATCTGTGTTGGTAATTTCTAAGTAAATAAATTACACCTATTCAAACACTTCACAGAGCATTTACGGGAACAATTAAGTTCTCGGTCAGTGCTGTTTTCTGGAGATGAACAAGGTTTGTGTGATTTTGATTAACAGAGCATTGTTCCTTCAGGCAAGATAGCCTTTGCATTTAGCTATTCATGTAACTGTCACTATGATTTAATGCAGATTGATTTAATCAAAAGAAGTAATATATATTATTCACTACACATTGAGATGTTTAAGTTATGATAAAAAGTTATAGACTTCAAATATAATTCAAAGTCAAATTTTCTTTTTGGGTTTGATTTGGATAAATGTATATTAAATGGACACAGTCTTTTTATGAATTTATAAAGGGTGATGCATTCAAACTACATGATCACTTTAGTACATAACAGACTTTTAATAATTCAAATTCATTAACCTGGAAATTATGATCTTTAAAATTTATAAATGTTACACGTGAAAAAATTGTTTGTCCATAAATATTTAGTTGTCTCCACATATAGATGGTCCCTTTTGCTTCCACAGCATGCAGTAATATTTTGAGAAAATGAATTATTTCACTAATTTTGATCTTAGAGAAATTGCTGGCTACAGATCAATGAATGCAAGCCTTCTTGTTAAATTTTCAATTTGACATTTAACAAACTAATAGGATTATTATCCGAATTAATTCACACTTTACTATTATATTGTATGTTGTACAAGAAGCCCTCGTGGTGTATAGGGGTTAGAAGTGGGTCTGCTGACCAGAAGTAGAGCAGTTTGCACTCACCAGCTACCAGGAAGATGAAGTTATAGGCTCCCCTGCACTGTACGGCTTCAGAAATCCCAAAGTACAATTCTCTGGTGTCCTAAAGTGTCGCTACTGTTCACAATTGACTCAGTGGTACTGTGTTTTGGTTTTGATTATATAAATATCTTGCATAGCAAGAAATTGAGAAGTAAAATATTCTTAGTTGTTTTAGAATTGAACAATGTCCATTAAAACTGGTTGAGAAGAGTACATCTATTTCCTGGGTGGATGTTATGTTCTGCAATCTCAGATAGTCATGCTTCATTAACACCACCACCCTACCCCAAAATATGCTAAACTGTAGACTACATTGTAAAATCAGGTATACATATAGAAAATGATAAAATAGGTCCTGGCTTTAAAGGGTTAGATACCTCAATTTATTAGACTCTGTCTAGATTTGACAGTCCATGTGCGTTCACATTTCTCAATGCTTTTGTCTTCGAGATAAGACCAACTGAACCATCGATCTCAGATCTTTGGACACTATTTCCACTTGTTCATTACAGGACCTGCTCTCAACTGGGTGCATTTTTCACCAGATTTTCTTTTCCACCATTTAATTGTCAATTATTTTTGAATCTTATCATCTTTAACCATCTTTGCAATAAGCTTTATTTTTGGCTCAATTTATAACACCAACTGAGTTCTCAAACTTGAATGGTGCATGAAGTTAAAATGAGGAAGGAATGGGATCATGGCAGTTTAATGGGGACATATGGGTCGAGATTTAGAAAGATGGAGGCATTGTATTCCTGAATTTCGTTGAATCACTCCTACATTGGGGATTAGGATCACCAATGCCAGCTAAAGGGACAACTCCACCTTGGTCTGTTGATCTAGTTCTTGTAAATAGTCAGTTCTCCCCTATGTGTGATGAGGCAAATCCAGTGAGCCAAGCCATTCTGATATGACTCCTTGGGTATTTCCAGGGGCATGCAGGACTTCTGAACATTCCCCAGAAATACCCTCATTGCTCATTAATGCTTTTAGACCTATAACTGGTTTTAAGGCACAGTGAGCCTGACAAGAGGTGAAACTCCAATTGTTACCCAGTAAGAGGTGTGATAAATTGCAAAATAATGTTCTAATACACACAAACACAAATCTGGAGGATATATTTGAGAATTGCTATTAAGCTTGTTGAACAGTGGTACAAGGAACGTAACGTTTGATCATTTTGAGTTTATTTATAGAGTTCCACCAAGCACAACTTCTTCATTCAGCATTTTTCAGCTCTAGAGGTTAGGATACATTCTAATAGTTTATTTGCTTGGTTCAATAACACATGGGTTGCAGATTTGCCTACAATAAATTAAGTCGAAGTACAGAACTTGCCTTAATGTACTGTGGGATAAGGTACACAAAGAGTTAGGTATATTGATATATTAGATTGGATTTATCAGCATACACCCATCAATCTATACACAGACTTGCCATATGATATCCCTTTTTACCACAGAAATAAGGAAGACATTTCTGGAGGAAGTTTCAATATTTTTGAAGACTACTATTATTGCTAATTTGCATGTCAGATTTGATTTCAGAAAGAGTTCTTTTTTTTAAGACATTCACTTTGAACTTTAATTTTTACTGAGATTTTTTCCCCCAATGATTTTATTGGGAACTCTTACAGTTCTTATAACATTCAATAAATCATTTGTATCAATCATATTTGTAAAAATGTTGCCATATTCATTTCCAAATGTTTTCCACTTGAGCCCTTGGTATAAGCTGCTCTTTACTCCTCCCCCCGCCTTTTTGTAATTTTCTTTTTGCTTTTTCAATTATTTTATTAGGGGCTCTTACAGCTACCATAATATTCAATACATCATTTGTATCAAGCACACCTGTACACATATTACCATATTCATTTCAAAACATTTTCCACTTGAGCCCTTGGTATAAGCTCCTCCTTCTCCCTCCCTCTTTTTTTTTAAAGAATCATTTTATTGGGGCTCATGCAACTTCAACACACACATCAATTGTAGGCAGGCCACATTTACACACTTGTTGCCATCATTACTCTCAAAACATCCTCCCTCCATCCAGGCCCACATTATCAGCTCCCTATATTTCCCTTCCTTCCACTTCCCCCATGAACCCTTAGTAATTTACAAATTGTTATTATTTTCATACTGTACACTGCTCAATGTGTCTCAACACTCACTTCCTGGTTGCCCGTGTCCCAGAGAGGAGGCTACGTGTAAGTCCCTGAAATTGGTTCTCCCTTTCTATTCCACCATCCCTCCACCCTCCTGGTATTACCACTCCTATTACTAGTCTTGGAGGATCATCTATCCTAAGTTTCCCATGTCTCCAACTTCATTGTACATTTCCTGGTCTAGCTGGTTTATGTGGTGGAATTAGGATCATGACAGTGGGTGGGAGGCAGCATCTGAGGACTAGAGGAAAGTTGCATATTTCATTGCTACTACCCTGTATCTTAATTGGCTCACCTCCTCCTTGTAACCCCTCTGCATGAGGATGTTGCTTCACCTAGTGATGGGCTTTGGGTCCCCAATCTGTACTCCCTCTCATTAACAATGATATAATTTTAACTCTTTGATGCCTGACACCGGATCCCTTCACCACTCATGATCACACAGGCTCCTGTGCTTCTTCCATGTGGGCTTTGCTGCTTCTGAGCTGAATGGCCGCTTATTTAAGACCCTCTTTGGTAGCCAGGGAATATCCAGTTTCTTCACCACATTAGCTTACTAACACATTTGTCTTCAGTGATCAAATCAAGAATATGAGCATGCAATGCTATGCTTTTTAGTTCTTGAAGCCTGATATCTAATCCCTTTGATATCTCATGATCCCACAAGCTGGTGTGCTTCAGAAAAAGTTCTTCTTGAATGAAAACACCAGCAATCACAATGGGTCTAACTGATTCTGTTGGTGGAAAGGTCTAAGCAGCAACATTTAATTGATAAAAACAAGCTACATGTGATCACCTAGTGAATAACATAGTCAAAGTAGACATCAATATAGTTTTATTTGAATAAATTTATACTGATAGTTATATCTGGCCCCTTTAGGACCTCACTGAGGGACAGTAGTGAAGAGAAATACTCCCAACAGACGTTGCCATTGTACCTGTTAGTTCATGTTTTTTTTAAGGGAAAGGGCCAAATTGTGACTATATCTTGACTAATCAACCGTGCCAAATATAGGCTGGGTTGTCAAGGACTTTGAAGATTGATGATTGGAAATGTGGTGACAAGGAGGTATAAAGGACAGATATATGGGTAGTCCTCTTTGAACGGGTGAAATATATGCTGTTCTAATGTGAATGTTTGCCAATGAGAGAGGAAGAGGATTTTAACTATCAAGTTGATAGGATGACTAATAGATTAGTCCGGATAGACTAGAGAAACAAATTCATAGACACATACGGATATAAGGGAAAGGTTTATATACAATAGGAATGGAACATTGGGAAAACATCCCAACCCACTGCAGTCCCAGGTCATACTTTTGATATTAACCCATATGTCTAATACCAGTCTATATA
The DNA here is from genome assembly GCA_004026705.1 of Nesogale talazaci. Lineage (NCBI taxonomy): Eukaryota > Metazoa > Chordata > Mammalia > Afrosoricida > Tenrecidae > Nesogale > Nesogale talazaci. Next base: position 4,834 of record PVJH01007757.1, read on the forward strand.
GTCTCCATCCAACTTACGAAGTATGTGCAATGACACCAGGACAATCATAGGCCAATGGGTGCAGAGTATTGTGTATCCAGCTGGTGGAGAAACATCTTGGCATTGGCAGGGGTATCTCTGTGGCTTCTCCAGCCCCAGAGGTCTGGTTCCATCAGGCCAAGCTCATGTGGCTTCTCCTCCAGCTACTCCAGTCTTCATGAATCAGGATTGATCAGCAGGCTGTCATCTCATCTTGTTTTGTTGGTCGTGTGTCTCCCAACAACTGGGGAAGGGGGGGGGTGGTCTCTCATCACCACGAAGGAACTATCGCAAGACTTCCCAGAATTCTCAGAGAAAGCCATGCCCACAAAGAGGCCCCATTGGCTATCTCTAGAGTGACAGTCTAGACTCCACCCCTACACTCCCAATCATGAAATTGACATTGAGTACATGACCGCCACAACACATAATGTGGAAAATGGTCATTCTTTTTCCTCAACTACTCCTGGTATTGCCCAAAGGGCTCATGAAGAACATAGCCAGTGTGAGTGTAGTGAGGTTTATGCATAGATCCAGCAATGTGGCCTTTCACTCACCAAGATAAATTTGACAACGGCTACTGCTGGGAGCCAAATCTGGCAGCAGCAAAAAGGAACACAGAGTCCACAAGATGGGAACATTGCTCAAGGAGGTTAGCCGGAATCCTGGGTGCAGGGCTAGAACATTGGATGATTTCCATCATGTAATGAGCAGTATTTTGTTCTTACTGGTGTCAGGTCATACTATAAATATAGGTTTGACTTTCCTGCACACAATACTTCTAGCAAAATTATCACCCATGGACTTACAGAATATCATATTAATTGAAATGTTATCCCATGCAACATCATCTCAGGTCAAGGGACTCATTCCAAAGAAAATTAAGTATGTTTCCTTTAATTAACTGGTCTTATCATATTCTCCATTATCTTTAAGCAGTTGATTTGATAAAACAATAGGGTAACCTTCAAAAGACACAATTAAAGTGCCATCTAGTTGGCAATATTTTGCAAGGCTAACACAATGTCCTCCAAATGCTAATATATGTTTTAAGTTAATTTTTGATATATGGTGCTATTTTCTCAAAAATATAGGAAATGAGGGGTGAAAATGGGGGTAGCACCCCTCATTGCTCCTAATGTCCCAATCACAAAAACTTTGTTTCTTGTCCCTGTGGCTCTCTGTTCTTGGCATAATTCGAAAGGGACACAATACTGTTTCCTCTGAGCCGAAAGTTAATGAATGTCCCTCAGCAACTCTGAGATCCTTATGACTCAACTAGATCAATAAGTAATAAGGGAGTTGTGTTCTGAGTGATGTGATGACAGTTGATTGACAAGAGAAAATTGGTTTGATATTACATAATCAGGTAAAGTAGAATATGCCTCATAGCTAAAGGATTTCTTACAGTGGCTCAAAATACTTCCATACCCTGCATTTAAAGTAACTGTTCATGTAAAAAGATATCGGTGGAGTCCAAACTCTCAAGTAGGTCACAGCTTCATGGTGTCTTAGAAGGGTTCCCTATTTGAAATCCACAAAAAGGGTGCAGGTAAGAACCTTTCTCTCTTTCTTATTCCTTTTTTTAACTTAAGTTTTTATCTGCTGGCCTATTCTGCATCTGACTTCTTAGGACAATCACTCCTTTGTGGCTTGCTGGACAAAGAATTCTTTGTTGTGACACCTTTCCCTTCAACGTTTCATATATTTCACTCCATTGCCTTCTATTTCCTACACATATGGGGGAGATATTTGCACTGTTTCTTAAGAAAGAGTTTGCCATCTTGCTATGTTTTATCGCATTTTTCTCTGTCTGATTCCATAATTCTTTCCTTGACTTTTGTTTGTAAGAATTTTGTTATGACATGTGGCGGAGTGGATTTTTTTAAATAATTGGGTTATGTGTAGCTCCCTGTTTTTAATGCATAGTTTTTCGTTGAGTCTGGGAACTTTTTTCAGCTTAACTCCTGGGAACTTTTTTCTATTCATTCATTTTTCACCTGGTGCAGTTAGATTCCAATCATACTGCTAGATTTCGTGTTTAAATACTCCATTTCGATTGGTGTTAGTTCACTTCCCTTTGTTGCTTATCTCTTGATTTTCTGGAGATAGAATAATTATTTTGTCTTTAAGTTCTTTCATTATGTCTTTTAGATTCTACTGTTGACTGTTTTTCTTCCCTTCATAGTTTAATTGCTTTATTATTTAGTGATAGCAGTTCTCTTTAGGACTTTTCATTGTTTTACTTTGTTGGGTCTCTCACTTCTCACTACTTTGTTTTCTGATCTGTTAGTTAATTTTCCATTACTGTACTTCTATTAGTCTCACCTCCACATGATCAATAGCCTCTTCATATTTTGCTTTTAATTGATCCTTTTTTCTTGAAATCTTTTCATGTTTTACTTTTACTATTTTTTGTTGAACTTTACTCATTCTGTTGTTTTTCTCATTTTAATTTTATTCATACTTTAATATTTTGTTTATATGGAAGATAGCTTTCTTATTGAGATTCCTGATAGCATGTCTGTACGTCAAATGTCTGTATGCCAATGGAAGGGAAGGACCTAAATTCGTCAGCTAATTTGCATCAGAAGGATGTTTTTCACCAAGATGCACAGTTTTGGATACATCAGGGACATTTTCACTGTATACAGCAATGTATCCTGTGGGTCTAATACCTTTGCCTAAGAAACATTGATGTCATTTTCCAAAGTTTTCTTTTTAAAAATCATTTTATTGGAGTCTTGTACAACTGTTATCCCAATACATCCATCCGTTTGTTGTGTCAAGCCCATTTCTACATTTATTGCCATCATCATTCTCAAAACATTTTCATTCTACTTGTAACCTTGGTACTGGTTCCTCATTTTCCCTCTCTCTCCCCATGAACCCTTGATAATTTATAACATAATTATTTTGTCATGTTTTATACAGTCCAACCTCTCCCTTCACCCACTTTACTGTTTCTTCACCCCAGGGAGGGGGTTATATGTAGATCCTCGTGATTGTTTTCCCTTTTCTACCCCATCTTTCCCTGACCCTCCTAGTATTTCTAGTCTCCTTATTGGGCCTTAAGGGTTCTTCTGTTTTGGAATCCCTGCATTTTCAGTCCTTATCTGTACCAGTGTACATCCTCCAGTCTAGCTGTATGTATAAGGTAGAATTGGGATTATGAGAGTGGGGACGGGGGAGGAAGCATTAAAGAACTAGAAGAAAGGTGTATGTTTTATCGTTGCTACAGTGCACCCTGACTGGCTAACTTCCTTCCCGCGGCCCTTCTGTAAGGGAATGTCCAGTTGCCTACAGATGTGCTTTGGGTCTCCACTCTGCATTTCCCCATATTCACAATGATATGATTTTTGTTGTTGCTGTTCTTTGATGCCTGATACATGATCCCTTTGACCCCTCCTGATCACACAGGTTGGCGTGCTTCTTTTGTGTGGGTTTGTTGCTTTTCAGTTACCTGACTGCTTGTTTGCCTTCAACCTTTTAAGACCCTAGATGTTACATCTTTTGATAGCTGGACACCATCATCTTTCTTCATGTCATTTGCTTATGCATCCACTTTGTCTTTAGTGGTCATCTCTGAAAGGTGAGCATCACCATGGAGTGGATGGGAATTCTTATCCTTAGAACTTTATCAGTTCTGATTCAGGAGTTCTGGATGCTTGTTCTCTGAATTTCAATATGAAAGTAAAAGAAAGGTGGCTTTGCTGGTTATAGATGCTGGCAGTAGTTATAATGGCTTATTTTCCTGTGGAAAAGATGGGGCTTTCTCTGTATTTTGTTCATAGGTACCCCCCGCAAAGTCTTTGCCTTACTTTTCTGCTCTTGCTAGGTAGTAAACCATTTCCCAATGAAGCCAATGCATCTGAAGAAAGACCTTCTCAGTTGCCATTGTAGTGCTTCCTAGTACTAAAGATAATACATTTCAGACCTCTGCAATATTCAAAGGATACATTCTTGAAGAATTATGAGAGGTCCCACAGTCCATAGGCACTGTTTTGAAAAAAAGAAAAAAATCTTCACTTGTTTCCTAATCAGTTTGTTACTCAGCTATATAAAAATTACTGCTTCTCCTTTTCCCCACTTCTGCACTCATGATTTTCAATAATCCAGGCCCCACGCCAGATTCTACAATCTCATATTGCTTGACTCTATTTGATGTTTTGTGGACTGCTTGCTGAAGCAGAGGTAAGGGGAAACAAGACAGGCCATTCACCTGGCCATTTTGTTCTACCCTGTCATCGTTTTGTTTCTTGACTGCTGCTTCCATGGGTATTGATTATAGGCCCAAGCAAAACGGCACTCTTAATAATTTCAGTATTTTCTTTGTGGATCATTAAACTATTTATTGGTGGCATTGTAAGAATTTTGTATTCTTTATATAGAAGCGAAATCCATACCTATAACTGAAGTCTTTGAACACCACAAGAAAATTTTCAAGTGCTCTTCACCTTCAACAATCAGCATTGTGTCTGTTCTCCATTGACATTTGTTAAAGAATTCTCATTGTTCATATAATTTTTGAGTAAATTTGGTAATTTTCAGAACAATATAACCTAAATTATTGTGGTCATTAATTAGAAATTAATTTATTCTTGTTGGTGTTATAAGACACCTTAACTAAAAGTATACTTTTTTCTTGATTTATTCAATCATCTTTTCTGTACAAATTTTATTAGAGCTTAATTTTTTGGGGGGGTGTCCATCACTGCCTCTGGTGGTCCTGGGAGCTACCCAGTGCTGCGCCTGAGAGCCACTGCTAGATTTTGAACCCCCAAGCCTGCGGGTCACAGTCCCGTACTCAGCCACTGGGGCTCAGCCCCAGAGTTTCATTTTTTTTATGTCAGGCTATCAGACATTTTAAGTTAAATTTTCAGTAGCATATAGTTTTATTCTTATTTTAGATGATGTGTGCCTGTATTTATATTTATATCTATGTGTATTCTACTGATTATTTTCCCTCACTATCAAGAATTAGACAATCATGTTTAATTGGAAAGATTGATGTAAACTATGAAACTATGTCAATAATGTTTTATTGGTAACAAAGAGCATGCTAATATGTGAACCAAGAGTTAAGGCATATTTTAAAATCTTTCTTTGCAAATAGTTGTTGTTTGTTGTTTCAGGTGTCATCAAGTTGGTTTATGGAATATGGAATATGGAATATGGAATGTGCAGCAGAATGAAACACTGCCCGGTCCTGGGCTAGCTTCACAATTGCTCTCTTGCTTGAGCTCAGTGTTCCACACACTGTATTAATCTATCTTGTTAAGGGTCATCCTCTTTTTTACTGCTCTTCTTCTTTAACAAGTAAATACACACAAGCTCCTATTTGAAGGACGGGCATCAAAGGAGTGGGTTGGGGGAGAGGTCGGGCAGTGTAAGATATGACAGAACAATAACAATGTATAAAGTATTGAGGGTTGGTGGGGAGGAGAGACCAAAGGAAGAAGGGAAGGAATGGAAAAATCGATACTAGGGGCTTAAGGGAAAAGGCGGACGATTGGAGAACAATAATAGAGGTGGACATGTGAGGATGCCTGATACAGTAGGCTTATTTATGTATTGTGAAAAACGATGTATGAGCCCCCAATAAAATGATTTTTTAAAAAAGCAAAGAGATAGTAAGGAAGGAAGGATCTAAGAATAGAAAGAATAGCATGATGTCCTTCTCCATGAACTTATCAATCCTGAGAACATGTTTAAAGTACACGAGAAGAATTCTCACCATTCTTGGCTCTAAGAATTCTGACTATACTTCTTCTAAGGAAGATGTGGTTGTTCTTTTGGCATTCCATAATATTTTCAATATGTTTTTTCCAGCATCATAATTAAAATATATCATTTTGGGGGTCTTCCTTATTCAATGTCCAACTTTCACATGCATATGATAGAATTGAAAATACCTTGACTGGGTCAAATACACTTTAATCCTGAAATTAGCATGCTTGCTTTTCAACACTTTAAAAAGGTCTTGTGCAGCAGACTTACCCAAATAAACATGTCATTTGAATTTTTGTGTGCTGATTCCATGAACATTGATTGCCAACCCAACCAAGACAAAATTGTCTGCAACTTCAATATTTTCTGTTTATGATGATGCTCCCTACTGATAAAGTTGTGATGGATTTGTCTCCTCTATATTGACTTGTAATCCATCCTAAATATTGCAGTCATTTTTCTTCATCAACAGTGTTTCAAATCCCCCTCTTTCAGTTTATGTCATTTACTTATTTCAGGTTGTTAATAAGCCTTCTTCCTATCCTGATGCCACAAACTTCTGGATTAGATGAAAACACATAATTCCATTTCTCTAATACTTGCTTAGCATGCCGATTGAATAAGCTTGGTGAGAGGATAAAACGCGGACACACACACCCTTCCTGAGTTTTAACCAGGCAGTATTCCCTTGTTCTGATTCCTCTTCTTCTATGAAGAGGTTCCACTGTTCAAACTCAAACTCGCTGCCACAACCTTTTTCCTACTTATTGGGATGATAAAGCACAGGGTAGAATTTTGCCCGTGAGTTTCTAAGAATCAAACCCTATCCATGAGGAGAAAGCCCTGTTCTTCTGCCCTGAGAGCAGCTGGTGGTTTTGAACTGCTGACAGTGGAATTAGCAGCCAAATGCGTAACCAATTGGTCTCATATATAGCTCCAATGAAAACAAACACACACAATAAACATGACAATAAGTTAAGGAGGGCACACTGATTTAAAATGCTGTTAAGTGCTGTAGAGTATTGTGGTAGTTACATAATCTGTTGTCAATTTGAGACTTAAGAGAAATGGTGTGGAGTTTAACCTGTCCATCAGGTGGCAGCTTGATGACCTCAGTGGGAGGTGCTGTGGATATAAAATAGCTTGCTGGAACCAGGACACAGAAGGACTCTCTGAGAAACAATACTGATGATGAGTCATAAGGTGAGGAGAGTCCCGCTTTTTAACAATTTGTCTGCATCCGGTGGCATTTTAAAATAAAAATAAAAATATTAAAACACTATTTTTGCATTCTATGAAAATTTTTGTTGCTCCATATAGACCATATTATTAATCAAGAACCCTCCGCCCCTCTTCCCCCTGGTCAGTGGTGTCCCACTTAAAATCTGGTCACTGTAGATAGAGCTATGCTGATACACCCAGATCTCTGCAGCCAGAGGAGCCACATGGAGCCCTCTGGCAGTTCTGAGATGCTTACACCACCACCAGATCCACCCGACTTTCCAATCGCTTGCCTGTGTTCTTTCTGCTTTTGGCATCCTCACCAAATGTTTTTTGTGAGTCTGCAGTGGACTTTATAGATAAGTAGCAGACATATGGATTAATATTGGACTTAAAGACTTGATCTGAACTGGGTTAGGATGTATTCACAATATTAAATTACTCTTGCTTATAAATCTTTCATATAATCATGCAGGTGTCTATGAATTTGTTTCTCTAGTCAAACCTGACTGACACAAGTACGTTCACACTTTCACATTCTGATCCTATATGCAAGAAACAGAACACATGATCTAATCTTTTTTAAAAATCATTTTCTTGGGGGCTCATACAACTCATCACAATCCATACTCCCATTTTATGTAAAGTACATTTGTACATTTGTTGCCCTTTTCATTCTCAAAACATTTGCTTTCTACTTAAGCCCTTGGTATAAGTTCCTCATTTTCCCCTCCCTTTCTCCTCCCTCTCTTATGAATCCTTGATAATTCATGAATTGTTATTGCCTTGTCATATTTTATACTATCCGATGTCTCTCTTCACTGACTTCCCTGTTGTCTGTAGCCCAGGGAGGAGGTTATATGTAGATTCTATAATTGGTTCCCCCTTTTTTCGCCTTTTCCCTCCACTCTGCCAGTATTTCCACTTTCACTAGTAGTCCTGAAGGGAATATCTGTCCTTGAGTCCCTAGGTTTCTGGTTCCTATCTGTACAAGAGTAAACCCTCTGTTCTAGCCAGATTTGTAAGGTAGAATTGAGATCATGCTAGTGGGGGGAGAGGAAACTTTGAAGAACTAGATGAAAGTTATATGTTTCATCATTGCTACACTGCACTCTGACAGGCTTGTCTCCTCCACACAACCCTTCTGGAAGGGGATGCCCAGTAGCCTACAAATAAGCTATATGTCCCCAATCTGTACTACACTTTTTATAATGATATACTTTTTAGTTTTTTGATATCCGATACCTGATTCCTTTGCCACATCATGGTCACATAGGCTGGCGTGCTTCTTCCACGTGGGTTTTGTTGCCTTTGAGCTATATGGTTGTTTGTTTATCTTCAAACCTTTTAGACCTCAGATGCTATATCTTTTGATAGTCAGGCATCATCAGCTTTCTTCACCATATTTTCTTATGCACACATTTGTCTTCAGCAATCATATCAATAAGGTAGGAACACAGTGACAGGATTTTTTCTTCTTTGATACCTGATAGTTGACCCCTTCAACTCCTCATGGTCACACAAGCTGTTTTTTTTAATTTTTATTACTGTCATCATTTTGTCTTATTTTGATGCTTTGTCTTGCTTTTTTGTACATACTATTATCTCTGCAAGTCTATCTAGATAATATAGACTGTATGTACACTCTAGATGAGAAAACAATGAGACCTATGGCTTCAGGGGGTCATAGGAGAGGGGAAAGGAGGTGGTGTTTACTAACCCAGGGACAAGGGAACAACCAGTGATCCAAAATCAGTAGCCAAGACAGTGCAAGAGGTCTGGTAGGGGTTGATCAAGGGTAATGTAACCAAGAGAAATCACTGAAATCCAAATGAAGACTGAGTATATAGTGGTACAAGAGAAAAGTAAAAGGAAATAGAGGAAAGATAGTGGCATAGGACATTTATAGTGGCCTAACAACAGGCATTTACATAGATAGATATATTTATATATGATGATGGGGAAATTGATCTATGTGCGTATATTTTTAGGGTCAGTATTAAGGTAGCAAATGGACATTGGTTCACCCACTCAAGTACTTCCTCAATGCAAGTATACTTTGTTTTATTAAATTGGCATTCCATGATGCTCACCTTACTGTCATGATCCCTGAAGACAAGTGTGTGCATAAGCAAAAGTGGTGAAGAAAGCTGTTTGTGCCTGGTTATCAAAAAGATATAGTGTCCGGGGTCTTAAAACTTTAAATGTTACTAGTGGCCATCTAGTTCAGAAGCTACAAATTCCATATGGAAGAAGCACGTGATCTAATTTTGAGCTATCCTTACAGTTATAACTATAATTGTTATGCTCATTGTGTCAATCTATCGCATCTGGAGTCTTTTTTCCATTGAGCTTTTACTTTACCAACTATGATATAAATTTCTGGGACTGGTCCTTGCTGATGAGACATGCAAAGTTCTACTTCCAAGGTATATATATATATATATATATATATATATATATATATATATATTCTTTTTGTAGGCATGCTATATTTGATACTCCTGTTCAATATCATAATTTAATATTCTTGTTCAATATCATAATTCAAAGTCATCATTTCATCTCTGTTCTTTCTTATGTATTGTTCAGTTTTCATATGCAATGAGGCAATTGAAAAATTTTATGACTTGATAAGGATAGACCTTATTATTCAAAGAGACACCTTGTTTTTAAACACTCTAAAAAATCTTTTGAAGTATATTTACTAAAGGAAATACATCATTTGATTCTGCCCTTAAATTCTATCTCCATGAACACTGATTGTAGATTCAAGTAAATAAATTCCTTAACAACTTAAACATCTTCTTCATTGGTAATGATGTTTGCCCACTTACGATAATTTATACTCTTTTATATTTATGTATGTATAATCTTTACTCAAGAGTGTAGTCTTTACCATCATCAATAAGTGTTCCAAGCCTTCTTCATGTTCAGCTAACAAAATTGTGCCATCTGCAATTGCTGATGGCATATTACATATTCCAAAAAAATTCACTGCTATCAAGTCCACCTGGCTCATGGAAGTCTTGTAGGGCAGCAAAGAACTGCTCCTGTAGGTTTCTGACATAGTAACTCTTTAAAGATTTGAAAACCTCCTGTTTATCTACAGGAGTGACTGGTAGCTTGAAACTTTTGACATCCTGGTTAACAGTCTTACTTATAACCACTATACCACCAAGGTTGTTAATAATATTCCTTTTCGCCAAGGCTAATATGACATTTTATTTCATGTGACCCACCTTTTTTATTTTTTGCTCACATTTGCAGAAACCACAGAATTTTTATTCTCTGAGTTTTATGAGTCACATTGGTAGGCTGTTCTTTCTAGACACTCATTAGTTAAGCATAAAAATATGGACTAACAGTTGAGGACTTTGCTATGCTCTTGATTGAGAGAGCCTTTAACTTTTAAAAGATTGCAATATTGAGATCCTCTTCCAAAGGTTTCTCACTTAAAGTGATCTGTTTATAAGACATGTTTGGTTTTGTTTTTCATTTCCATAACTGATTCTAATGCAGATCCAGTTTAGAACAAGAATTTGGAAAAAGTAAACGTCTATAATGTTAAGAAGGGGGGATTTCCCCTATCATCACAGTGAAGCTGAGTCAAAGAGAACACCTGTCTGTGATCCCTGGGCTGATGGGAAGGAGTCAGAAGAGAATGGGTATGTTTATCTTGAACATCTGGTATTTACTTAGGCTAATCAGACATGAAATGCCTGATGGGATTGACCCTGTTGTTTCTAAAATGGTGCAGACACCAGATCTATTGCTATCCATCTCAGAGTTTAAATTTAGAGGTGATAGATTTTTTGATATGTTGAAACAATATTTTTCACAGAAAAATCCCTTGTTTATCATTGATAATTATATTTTCAAACAGGCTACTGCTTCCTCAGCCTTAAATGATAAAGAAATATACTAGTGGTGTAATTAAGTTTGGAGAAGTAGTATTCCAGGGACTTTAGCACACATAGAAGAAGCATTATAATAAGTTTTGTTTCTCTTTGAGTCAATATAACAAGGCAACAAGTACTTCAATATTCAGATTTGAGCAAGAATGAGGGTGGTAGGGAGGTTCTAGGCTCATCTGAGTGGGTTTGAGTTGTCAATCAGTGGGGAGAAAGAATAACCAGCAACAGCATCAGATTCCCAAAGCTGATTATTCTTATTAGGCTGAGATCAAATGTGCCTCCACTCTCATAACTTCTTAATGTAGATTGACATCAGTTGTCCTTCTCACAGTACTCTGTACCTTTCAGCAGGGTTTGATAATTCATTGCAGTGCCCAAACAAAACATATTAATCACTATGAGGTTGAATAGGAAATTAACAGGTTAAAATTTAGGATTAGAAATTCTTAGGATGCTTCTCTCCAGTCCTTGGTGTGCTCATCTTGGGCAACATTATAAAGTTCCTTTAGGTCTGCTGATAGAGAGTCTAGGAGATTCCCATTCTACCACTAGCCTCAGCCTGAAAGCTTCACTCTACCTTCCCTTAAACCTCAAACAGCTCTCTGCCAGTGAAGTGATCCCAGCTCATATCAACCCTATGAGAGTACATTGCTTCTTTTTGGTTCAGTGAAGCACTTGGTAGTTTCAAACTTCAGAATTTGTGATTTTCAGCCCACTGTGTAATCCATTACATTACCAAGGAGTGCCCTTTAAAGCTAGTTCCCACAATTAAGTATCTGGAACCATCTCATTCCACAAGCTAGTCCTCTGCCCCAGTGCCCTTGGTTTTACTCACTCTGTGGACCAAGAAGTCTACTCCTTTGTCTAGGACTCTGGTCCTTTTGCTGCTGCTCTTCTGTTTGCACAACTCTCTGTCCCTCCAGCAAAAAGACTCAATGGGCAAAGTATCTCAGGGCTTAAAGGATGTAATCAACTTCTGGCACTTCTCTTTTCATGGTGGTAAAATGCTCATTGCTCCTTCTGAGATGGTTAATTTATATGTAGCAGATGTTATACTCATCAGGTTACTTTTATATCTATATGTTATCATCTTAACTATATTAATAATCACCCGCAACAGAGTCGTATAAATTATCAGCATCTTCCTCCATATTTTTTTACCTAAACGCATGAGAAAAATGTTTGGTGGGAGTTTCAAAAATTATGTCTAAAAGAGTCATATTAAAATATTAAATAACTCACTGCATTATACAGTACAAGATAGACATGGTTGCATTGCTGGATAAGAATTGGACTGCTAAACCAAAGATCAGCATTTCAAACCCACCAACCACTGTATGAGAGAAAGATAAAATGGTTTGCATTTGTAAAGATTTACAAATAAGTTTACAAAAGCACAGTTTCATTAGGGTGAGCCCCTGTGGCCACCCATGTCTGAGATACATTCAAATTTAAATAAACATAAGCAGAATATAACAGAATGGCCATCGCAGTATTCTGGGGATAGTACATGGTTTAATTTGTTGCCTTCTTGATTAGTAAATGAGACACAGGGATGTTGAGCCTACAAGTAAAGAAACTACAACAGGAGGTGGGGGGAGGTGAATACGGAGGAACGTGGGAGAGAGAAGATGATGTCAAGAAGATCAGCAAGGAAAAGCATATTTTGAAAAATGTGTGATTATGGAGGAAATTGTACATTTATGTTGTTTGAATCATGTAAGGATATGATATGTATTGACTTCAAAGTTACAGGAAATTAAAAAAAGGCATTGATCCAGGAATGGGTTTGGGGCGCACACTAAATCCTAACTCCAATTTAAGAGCAATTAGTTCTTACATCATGGCCCTGCTTGATACTCACCCTCATGAAGTGATCCCTGAAGATAAAGGTGCTAAAGCATAGTGCCGTGAAGAAACCAGATGGTGCCTTGCTCTCGATCGCAATAGTGTCTGGGGTCTCAAAGGCATATTCAAACAAGCCGACATCTAAGCAAGGAGGCAACTAGGTCCACAGGGAAGAAGCACCACAGCTTCCATGATCCATAGATGGTCATTACAAATCTTGAAAATAGAGAGGAGTAAAGCACCTGAAAATTATGAACACCCAACTTGTGGGGGATGGTGAGAGCCCCCAACCCTCTGCAGACTTTCTGGTTAGTCTGAGCCACTGGACAGATCTGCTCTAGCCACAGGCAAGAATTGTCATCAGCCTTACTATCAGGCAGAGACCATTGCAATCTTTATGATATTAGGTCAAACTCGACACTTGGCCAGTTGACCACCCTATAGTTGCCATCTGAATTTCTTCTGGGTGCAAGTATCTCTTACTAGCTCCATGACATAAATGTATTCTCTATCTCTTTTATTATTGTTGGGGGTCTTTTTTATCTTACGGCATTATTAGGATTTTTACTTGTTTTCACCCTTACTATCTGGGGAAGATTTTGTTTTCTAATGGGTCCCCCAGCTGTGAAGCACAGGAGTGTATGGATAACAATAATAACAAATCCAACTGGAAGTAGGGAATGCAGCGTTGGGGTGGAAGATTAGGGTGGGAAAGGGGACCTCGGAAGTACTAGTGAAGAATGGAGGCAGGAGGGAGCTCTAGAGAGATATGAACCATCTTAAAAGCAATTTGACCTCAGGGAAGGGACAATGCTTTCAAATTGTGTGGGGATGATTGTACAATTCTCTGTGGTATAATTGAGTGATTAAACTATTGAACTACATGATACATAAATTGTTTGTGAATAAAACTCTTGGGTGAGAAAAAGAACGACAACTCAACTACAGCAATAAAAACAATCAAAAATGTTACGGAGCCTTCAATCCTACAAATAAGCCCTGTAAGTAAGAATCAACTCATTGGCAATGTTTGGGTTTTGTTTGCAACTTTTTGTTTGTTTGTTTGGCACAGTACAATGTCTTGCATAAGGCAAAAAAGTCTTATGGGTCAGAGAAATAAGAGCCTAAGGTCTAAAGCTACCATTGGTGTCGTGGTTCACAAGTGGGAATTTATGGAAAACTTCAAAAAAATTGTGCAAAATTTAAATCAAAGAAAAAAATAAATTCACAGATTTTTGAAACCCCCTCCTAAGAGTTACAATTTTACCCTTTATAAAGAACAATTTCATGGTCAAAGAAATAATCATACCACGGATGATTTTTAGTGACTGTGAATGCAAGTCATCTGCTTTGCCATGAAAGGACACAGTCATTTTTAAGGGGTAATCCTGAAGGCTGAAACTGTCATAAAAATGATTTGTGATTAATATCAGTATCATCTCATAATGTAATCTGTGTGCATACAATGAATATATTATAATAAAAGGTAAAATGTCATATATATTTTAAATTGAATCCCATATTTTATTGATAATGGTCAGATATTTTTTAACTGAAGTCAGTAGAAGACAAGACAAATATTAAAAATAGATAATATGAATGTTGTGTAGGCTTTGGATCTTATAAAGTCAGTTTCATATTTTTAAATTGAGTCACACAGTATTGAGTTGTAAGTGCGAATCAGGATATAGGAATCACCAAACATTAAAAATTCCTGAAATAAAAATAAACTTTTTTAAAATAAACTTTTTATAGTTATTGGTAGCACTTTTTTTTTTACATTTTATATTTTTAAGAATCATTAAACTATAGTCTGGTCTCATAGTTTTGTGGTTTTGGCTCGGTATCATAGATGTGACAAGCACTTATGTATCGAATATTTCATGCAAAAGTGCAACAATGTAAAAGCCCAAATTACCACATTTGAGATATTAGAAAATGAAAGCCCCGGTTTAATTATTAGGTAGAGCAATGGAAATGGTTAGGGCAGCATGTCTTATGTGAAATTGGTTCAACTTACTGACTGACAATATGTGGTACTGTAACACATCAGTGAATATAGATTTTAGGTGCTGTTGTTGTTAGGTGTCATCAAGTGGATGCCAACTGTGGCAGTCATGTGCTTATGTTAATTTCATGATTGACATGTAGGGGTGGAGTCTAGCCTGTTAACCTGAAGATAGCCATGGAGTAGCCAATGAAGACTCTGTGTGGGCATGGATTTCTCCTGAGAGTTCTGGGAAATCTCATGATATTTTCTTTGTGAAGATGAGAAGCTATCTCCCCAGGTGTTGGGAGTTAGTCTCGGAGATGATGAATCATGGACAAGACAAGATGGCTGTATCCGAGAAGCTAGAGGAGCCCACGGAGAAACCACATGGCTTTTCCCTGATGGAGCCAGACCTCTGAAGCTGGAGCGGCCACATGGAGACCTCTGCCAGCGATGAGTTGCTTTTTCCACCCCAGGATGCTGTTGATGGATCCTGAGCCCTGGAAACAAGGAGCTATGTGGAGAACCCTGCCAGTGGCAGGATTCTGAACCCACTGACCTGTGACTTCGTGAGTTGGAAGGAGACTTTATAGACTGATTTTGAGCATATGGGTTAATATTAGACGTATGACTTTGAACTGGACTGGGCTGGGATGTTTGCTCAATGTCTTGTTCCTCTTGTATATAAACCTTTTCCTTATATCCATATGCATGTCTATGAAATTTGTTTCTCTAGTCTCCCCAGACTAACATACCAACTCATCGAGATGCTATGCACAACAGAATGGAACACTGCTTAATTCTGTTCTACTTGAACAATTGTTTCTATACTTAAGCCCATTTATACTTAAGTCCATTTTATCAAGGACTTTCTTTTCCGTGGTTGCAGCTCCTCCAAATAGTAAGCATGATGTCTCTCTCCATAGACTGTTTTCCTTTGACAGTATATTTGAAGATTATAAGGCAAAGCCTTGGGACTGAGTCCCGGTGGCATAGTGGTTGTGCTCGGGACTGCGGCCACTGGGTGGGAGGTTCAAATCCAACAGCAGCTCTCCAGGAGCAAGGCTGGGCCTCCTCCTCCTACTACGAGGGAGCAGTGATGCACAAACAAACAAGAGAAAGCCTTGCCTCGCTTACCTCTAAGGAGTCCTCTAGCCATACTTCTTGCACAAGAGATCTGCTTGTGTTTTTGCCAATCTGTGGTGATTATAATATTATTTTCCTATATCATCATTCAAGGGCACGGATCCTTTATCAGTATTCCTTATTCAATATTCCACTTTCACATGAATAAGAGGTGACTGAATTTAAAATGCAGTCTCTAAGGAGAATGGTCAGTTTGACGGGGAAATGTTAGGATTATTTTAGGTATTATAATGAGTGTGGTTTTGATAAAATCCAACTTACCTACAAGTAATCTGGGTAAGATTTCCAAACTGAGGTGTTGGAAATCTATCTTTGGTAACCTGTAACTGAAACAAATAATTTGTTAAAGAAAGTAGTGTGCTATGGCATATGAACTAGAATGAGTAGAGGACATCTTCAATACAGAGGAGGACCCCTCAATGAGAAGACAAAAATACCCCTCTTGAATTTTTGTTATATGTTTTTCAGTATTGATGAATCCATGGAGACAGCAAGTAGATAACGGTTCTTGCGGGGAGGAGGCCTGGGGGAGTGGGGATTAAAGAGGAGCTGATATTTAGGAGTTCAAGAAGGAAGAGAATGCTTTGAGGCTGATTGTGGCAGCAATAGTACAATAGCGCTTGGTGTGATAGAATTATGGAATGATGTGATATCTGTGTCAGCTCTCAGTAAGCTGCTTGGCAATCTTTCTCTTTCTAAGACAATTGTAATTGACGCTATGGGGCCTATTGTTACATTAAGTACTATTTATCTAACTGCAGATATGGCCTGCTTAAACTGGGACAGCATTCTAAATAAAATATCGCTGATGACAAAAAAAATTATATCTTGAAAGGTAAGTCTTGGAGGTTAATCACACATTTGACGATGTCTACTGTCTAAGAATATTAGTATACTTATATTATTAAATATATCATGGGCAACCCATAAGACTAAATGAATCTGTCTTGGAAGAAGTATAGTCACAAATCTTCCTTGAGATTTCATTTTATTGCTAAAATTCATGACATTTAAATATGATTCAGACTTATGAAATTTAGTTTAAATCATTCTGGAATCACATTAAGATATTTATAAGCATAATATTACAAAAGTGTTAATCAAATAATGGTAGCATATTACTTTTTGCTTGTTTTCTTCTTTTTCTTTTAATCATTTTACTGGGTCTCTTACAACTCATCACAATCAATACATCTGTCCATTGTATTAAGCACATTTGTTCATATGTTGCCATCATTATTTTCATAACATTTTTTTCTACTTTAGCCTTTGGTATCTGCTCATTGTCCTGCCCCATATGAGCCCGAGATAATATATAGAGCATTATTGTTTATCCATTTTTCTTTTATTCCTCTCCCTAGGATGGGGTTTTATGTTAATCATTGTGATTGGTTCCCCTTTCTCCCTCCATCATCCCCTTCCCCTCCTGGCATCACTACTCTCTTTATTGTTTCTGAGGAGTATCTGTCCTGTACTCCCTGTGTTATGAGCTCTTATGTGCTCTGCCTTATTGGATTAGTTAGGTAGAATTGGGATCATGATGGTGGGGGCGGGGGAGGTGTAGTGGCATTATGAAAGAACAAGAATTAAGTTATATGTTTCATAGGTGCTCTTCCACACACTGACTGGCTCATTTCTTTCTAGTGACCCTTCTGTGAGGGAATGTCCAATTGTCTACCCATGGATTTTAGGTCTTCACTCTGCCCTTCCCCTCATTCACATTGATAAGATTTTTTTGTTCTGGATCTTTGATGCCTGATAACTGATCCCATTGACACCTCATGATCACACAGGTTGATATGCTTCTTCCATACAGACTCTGCTGCTTCTCAGTTTAGATGGCCACTAATTTATCTTCAAGCTTTTCAGACCCTAGATGCTATATTTTTTGATAGCCAGACATCATCAGCTTTTTTCCACCACATTGGGGTATACATTCATTGTCTTCAGCGATTGTGTTGAGAAATTGAGCACAATGGAATCCTGGGTTATTATAACAAAGAGTTCTTGCAATGAGGCAGTTCTTAAGTAGATGCCCAATGCCTGTCTAGTGCTTTCATGTTAGCAAATAAATATATGCACATAAATTAATTTCCCAATCATTATATATAAATATATTTACATACAGGCACGCATTATTTAAACTTCTGTAAATGCCCTGTGTCTCCTAGTTCTGTCTTCTAAATCCTTTACCTTCCTCTTGTTCCACTATAATAATTGGCCTTCATTCAGCTTTCAGTAACTTCTCTAGGTTGCATTGTTCTTGATCAAACTCCACTAGCCATCCTATGCCCTTCTCACTATCAGTTTTAGATTATTTGTTCCAGACATAATTTTATAAAAGTAATATAAATTTTCTATTTCAAAGTATCTTTATGTGCTCAGAGTACTACATATACTCAAGTCTAAGCCAACTCGACTATCACAAGAGGCACCTAATGCTACCTCATAAACGGCATTAAATATGTGCTGGAAAACTTGGCTGATACACGGGTATGTACATAATTGTTTTCTTTAAGTGTTGATAAGTGTAAAACTACCATTCGTTGAATGTTTCTAAAACTGTCAATGCTTTTTGCATTCTTTATGTACATATTTGTATGATTCATATTTATGCCACCTATGTTTTATCAAGATTTTATTTTGCTTATTGAGATATGAAAATTAAGATGATTTGAAGTGGTGAAACAAGAATTTTACATAACTATTTCTGCTCACCTCTGCCCCCATGCCCATGCTCTTTTGTACAAAAATAAAAATCCAATCTAGTTGTAATGCCACCTATCCCCTAGAAATCATGAGTAACTGGCACACCTGCCTTTGCCAGGCCTGCCTCTTTAATTGTGTGTCTGGAAACAGGGAGTGTTGCTTTCAGAGAGGACTGAGTTGAGAGGGTTCCTGTCTCTAACCAGCATGTAACCTGAATATCACAGACTTCCGATATGCTGAGGAAAAACACAAAGTGTACGAGAGTGTGAAACAAAGGCAATGCATTGCTTGGCTTCCCCACTACTTCTCAGTAGGGAAAGGAGTTAAAATGCCTTTGGGTTTATTTATCGCAGTGACACAACGATTTGTGGAAAAGTTAGATTAAGATATGGCATGCACAGAGGGAAAAGTTAGGAATTATGCCAAGAACATAACTTGTGTTCCGAAATTTAAAACCCTCCATTTTCTAGCTAGCTTACAAAAGGACTGCTCTTAGGACCATGTGGCTTTTGTTCTTATGGGTAATCTTAAGGAACCATGCCATTTGGTTTCAGTTGTTGTTTAATAGGTCACCAGAGTGGTCATTGCTTCGACAAAACTAGTAAATAGACACTTTGGTGAAATGATTATAGGTTTTCTGTCTGAAAAGCTCCTAAGATTGCAAAACATGAAGTTGAATCCTACCTTTGGTCAAAAATATTACAACGTGACTCAATTCAGTTTGTATTTTCTCAGTAGTAAATCCCTGCAATTGTCTTTCCTGGCTCCCCCTTCCCCCTTTTTCTCTTCTTCAAGGATTAAACAACTGTATAAAAGGAAAAGAAAGTGGATAACTATACCGATCAACTTCTCATCTTATTATTCATGGACTCTTGTCCTTTTCTTAAACTTCAGCAACTGTCAAGATATAGAGTTAGATTTGGTTAAGATTATTATTTGTTCTTTGAGTCTACAAATATTGTTTTCCAAAGAAGTATTAGCATTCTGATCCCTTGAGGGAAAGACCATTTTCAAAAGAAATAGAACACTGAGTATCTTGTATTTCTGCTTGTGTGCACAACAAAGGGAAGGGTTACAGCGTCAAGACTGACATTTTTATATACTGTAATGTGAAAGTTGCATTATGTGAGCAATTCTCTAGCAATTCATATTAATACAGTATGTTATCACAATTCATTTTCACCGATTTAAAAGGTACCGAAACATGCCAAACACTTCAATTAAATGGGGTAATAATTATATTTGCATGCCATAAAGTGAAGCAAATACTAAATATACACAGCACTAGTACTTTATGAAGTACAACTTTAATCTAATATAAATGACTACTGAATTTTATTATCTGCAACTGGTAGAGATAGCTGCTTCACTGGGCTTGCTTTTGCTTCTTACTGCAAAATTCATAAAGTGATATACACTGAAGTTAGTAGAGGCTTGAGCAAATGACCAAGCATACTGTTATATATTTTACTCAGAAGTTGCACTGCCACCTTATTAAGGAAATATATTCTTTAAATTATATTCATTTAGTTGTATTACTGGAAATTAATGACACTTACCTACAGTCATTTTCAATACACTCTGCACTATCATGGAATCATATTTATTTTACTTAAGTTTATGAAGTAATTGCACTTTTTGAAATAGATTGGCAATAATTTTTCTTTCTTTCTCTGTATTATCCCCACCTTAATTTTTCATTTAAGGTAATCAAGTGGCACTCAGTAATATATATGTAAACATATGTATATATAAATAAACATATATATGTTTATTTCATACTCACAATCCAAAAAATGTGGGAAAAACATCTTACTTTATTTTTAATTTTAACAGTCTCAAAGTTTTATATATGATATGGTATATAATATGAATTTCAGAAATGGTAGCAGGTTGAAAATCATAACTAAAATTGAAACTTCTCTTTTTTAGAAATATTATATATGAAACTTTCAACATAGATCACCAATATTATAAATGATATTCTTCCTTATTGCCCATGCCACTAACATAGATTGTTTCTGACTCATAGTGAGTACATACAATGAGCAGAACTACCCTTTGGGGTTTCTGGAACTATGTAAACCATTACAGGAATAGACAATCTTCTCTTTACCCTGTGAGAAACTGGGGAGTTTGAACTGCTGCTTTCGTGGGAGCAGGCCAATGCTTTTCCTGATGTGCCACATAGTCTCCATTACTCCTATTAGGGAGATTGCAAAACCACTGATGGAAACTATTTAAAATATTATATTTAGCTTGTTGTACTTAAAGAGATGAGCATTTCCTGTTTGTTAACTCACATGACTAAGTTTCATTTTGCATACTCAGGGAAAATTGTATTTAGTAGCCAGACTTAAAATAAAAGTTCCAAATGTATTTAATCATTTGACTTCATAGTAACGAGTGTGTAACATTCGTGTAAGTCACTGGGAAATCTGTTTTCCCAAGGCTACTTTTGAAAAATTGCTCAAATGCTGAATTATGTTTATTTCATGTGTGAGATCAGGGCAAAAATGCTTCACATTAATGTTACATACAATAGAAAACCTCAGTCAGAAGGGAATTAGAGGAATGGGTATATGGGATAGAAGAAGAGAATAATATATTGAATGGTGGACACATGGAATAATTTAATCAACTACAATAAATACAGAATCATTCTTTGCAGGTAGTTCAAAATGAAGATGTGAAATATTTTAAAATTATTTTGAAAATCAAAGAAAAGAATTGTAGAAGAAAACAAACAAGTCAAAATGGGGGAAATCAACAAGAGCTTTCTATAAGTATTCCAGGAAATTTTCTCAAATTTTTTTTGGAAAATATTGGGGATTTAGTAAAATTTGAAGGACTAAGAAAAAGTAGAGAGGGAAAGTAGTAATAATGATGTAATTTTTTAAAAGACATGTTGTTGTCTACCTTATCTTCACAACATTGATTTAAGGAATTTTAGCATATTCATCAAATTTGGCAATAACCAAACAAAATATTTTATTTTGAAAACATGTGCGTTCTCTGCATCTAAAATCAATTGCAAAAGTTATCAAATCAATGAATCTCAGTTTATTAATATTTCACTCAACTCATTCAATTTCTGTTTGTTTGTCCCCATGTCCTACACATCTTTAAACCACACATACAAAAACAAACTCAAAGAAGCTCAGGCAATGACAAACTCTATAAACTGAGATCACAAAGGTCACCGAGGTTGGGGATGTTCAATTCTATCCATGGGAATTATCTATTCAAACAAGCAAAATAGAATCATGATAGAAACATATCAAACTCCAGAATCTCCATCATGTACGCTATTCTGTTCATAATGCAGATGTCATTATGTGACCCTATGTCATTTCCAAGCCATAATGATCTATTCACAACACATGGAAACACTGTCCAGCCCTGCTCCATCCAACAAATGCTCCTTTGAGCCTTTTGCTGCAGCCACAGTGTCAATCCATCTGAGGATCTTCTTCTTTTTATCTGCCACTCCATTATAGCAAGCATGGTATCCTTCTCCTGAAAACATGCTCAAAGTATGTTAGACAAACTTTGTAGCACTCCAGCCATATTTCTTCCAAGACAGTTTTGTTTGTCCTTTTAGCAGTCTATGGTACTTTGAATATTTTTTTATAGCACCACAATTGAAATGTATCTTCTGTTTCCTTATTCCTTGTCCAAATTTCAAATGCACTTGAGACCATTGAAAATACCTTAGCTTGGGTAAGGCATACATTAATTCTCAAAGTAACACCTTGCTTTTCAATATTCTAAAGAGATCTTGTCCGGCAGATTTACATAATGCAATGTGTCCTTTGGACTCTTGGCAATCAGTTTCCAATGAACCTTGGTGTGGATCTAAGACAAAATTCTTGACACCTTATATCTTTTCCCCATTTTGTCATGATGTCACTTATATGTCCAGTAGGGAGGATGCTGGCACTGTTCCTTCACACATCTCCAGTTAGGATCATAGCAGATTTTTGTAAATGTGTCTTCTTATTTTGAGTTATACCCCATCAGCAGATATGATCTTAAAGATTCCAACCCAACAGGCTTACTCTGTTCATTTCCCCATGGAGGAATCCATTTTGAGAAAGTGGCTCCGGCTAAGTCATTTTTCAAAGATTCTCCAACCGAATGGGCCCATCCTCCAGCACCTCACCAACAATGTGCTGCTTCCATTCATTAGTCCTTCAATATCTGACAATATTTCAAAGCTATGCATGTAATCTTCATTGGCTATTTCCTTTGAAATAGGCAGCCAAGACTTTCTCTATTGATATTTAGTCTGGAAGTGCTACTGAACCCTGTTTACTTTGGGTGACCCTGTTGACATTTGAAATACCATGAACTTGATTCTTATAGAATCACAACAACACACAAGCCACCCTGGTACAATAAACTGGTAGATAAGTGGTGACAACAAGAAAATGCACACTTTTCAAAGAAAATAAAATCAACTGAGTTTTGACATTCAATGGATCAGATACTGGAATTTGTCAACCATTTAGAGGTATTTCTTTTACAATATTCAAAGTAAGACACAATTACATAAATACCTTTGTAAAGATTTATAAATGTGTATATAAACAAACATTTTGTCAAAACACGTATATTTCTTTCTTTCTTTCTTTTTTGTGGGCATCACTGCCTCGTGATTGTGGGCACTACCCAGTACTGCTCCTGAGAGCTGCCGCTGGATTTGTACCGCCAAGCCTGTGGGCTGCAGTTCCGCACTCAACCACTTATGCCACTGGGCTCATCCCAAAATATGTTTATTTCAATAGATAAATATGGTCTCCCAGAAGTAAATATATTTTCTAAAATTAAAACGTAGCTATATGGGCCTAATATTTGAAGTGTAAGGACAAGGTAAAGTAAAAATTGAAACAGCAATAGAAATTGCCCAAAGTGATGAAAAGACAAAGATTAAAAACAAACCAACAAAATAATTTAACATCAGGCAATTGTGAGCTTTTTTTCAAATGTGGAATATATGTAAATTTTATAGCAGAGTGATTGAAAAGAGAGCTCAAGACAGAAAAATATCAATGACTATTTGAAGATTTTCTTAATTTAGTAAAACACAGAAATTTGCGGGCTGAGCCCTGGTGACATATTGGTTGTGTGCGGGACTGAGGCCCACTGGGTTGGAAGTTCAAATCCAGCAGCAAGACTGGGCCTCCTACTCCCACCACCAAAGGACAGTGATGCCCCAAAACAAAGCAAACAACCCCCCCCCAAAAAAAACCACAGAAATTTGCAGATACAAGGTGCTAATCCAACTTTAATGTGAACACACACACACACACACATCTCAAACTGTGGGTCATCACAATTAAACTGTTGAAAAACAGAATAAAAATATTGAAAGCAGGAAAGTACAATTGTAAAGAATCCAATGATTGTTTTACTGGCTTTAGATGTGAATAAAACTCTCTTCATCCATTTAGGCACTTGCTTTTTTCTACTGCATGCACACACACTTGGGAGGGTGCTCAAAAGAGTTCATAGGAAAATTCCATTTTCTTATAATTCCATTTTAATATGATTTTAGAATTATGTGGGGCACTATTAATAAATAAAGATTACAGATAATTAGAATTACATAAGATGAGAGGGTTAAAAACTGACCACAGCAATATTTAGTAAAGATTTCCTAGAAGAAATCTATCATAATAGCATGAATATATATATATATATATATATGTATATGTATATGCCAAAGAAGTTCAAAGAACCATTGTAAGATATATTCCAAAACAAATTAGCCAGGACCTATCATAATCAATATTTTCAAAACAAATACAAAGAAAGCTTTGAGAGCTGCTCAGGGAGAGCAGACTGGTGCCTCGGCTCTCACTGACCGCGCCATGGATTCTCTCTGGCCCATCGTAATCTTCAAAGTGATCACCTTGCTTGTCAATACATTAAAAGGTCTTTTAAAGTGGGTTTATTCAATATAACAAATCATTGTATTTTTGACTGCTGCTTCCATGCCATGATCGTGGATTCAAGAAAAATTAAATGCTTCACAAATTTTCATCTTTACAGCATTTATCATGATGCTATCTATTACTTCAGTAATGAGGAATGTTTTTTTCTGTATATTGTATTAACCCATATTGAAGACTGAACTACTGTTTCATTATCAGCAAGTTCTTCAGTTCATCCTAGCTTTCTGCAAGCAAGGTTGTGTCATCTGCATATCACAGATAGTTAATAAGTGTTTCTCTAATAGTGATGCCATATTATTCTTCATATAGTACAGTTTCTTGAATTATTTACTCAGCATACAGATTTACACTGTAAGTTTAATTGATTAACCTTGTTGTACACCTTTACTGATTTTAGACCATGCAATATTTCATTGTTTTGTTTAAATAACTACCTCTTAGTCCCTATACAAGTTCTGGAAGAGCAAAATAAAGTGTGTTAAAATTCCCATTATTCTTAGTGTTTTTAATAACTTGCTATGGACCACACCATTGATGCCTTTGTTTATGCTCAAGGACCACTGGAACCGAGTGTAATTGCCCAAGCTACACTGAAGGCATTCATGAGCAATGAAAATCCTGGAATTGACAGAAGACCAATTGAAATATTTCAACAAGTTGGTGAATTTCAGAAAACATTTGCTCATTTATGCGAAGAAATATGCAAGACAGAAAACTGATCATCTGACTGGAAGAACTGTATACCTGTACTCATCCCACAGAAAGGTGATTCAAAAGAATATAGAACTTACTGAGCCATATGTGGTAGTTGCATAATCTGGTAAGGATTACAAGTGAAAGGTTGGAGTCTGGCCTGTTAATCAAGCTAAAATCCTTGAGGCCTTTGTGTGCCATGGTCTTCTCCTGAAAATTCTGGAAACCCCTGTTTTTCCTCCTTTGAGGCAGGAGACATTTCTCTCTCTTTTTCCTTGCTCCCTGAGAGATGTTCTACTGACAGGACACAGGGGGCTGTGCTCTGGGAACTGGTGAAGCCACATGGACCTACCTTGATGCAACCAGAACTCTAGAGGCAGAGAAGCTACATAGAAAGCCCTTTCCGCATTGAGACGCTTATCCCACCACTGGATCCACAAGACTTCCAAACCACTGGCCTCTGATCCTCCTGCAGTTGGCATCATTGAATGTATTTCAGGCATTGAAAGAGGACTTCATAGCTTGGTATCGAGTATATAGGCTAGTATGGATCTTATGAACTTGATCTAGACTGGGATTGGACATTTTCTCAATATTCAATTGCTCTTCTATATAAACCTCTTTCTTATATACATACAAGTGTCTATGAATTTGTTTCTCTAGTTTCCCCAAACTAACACCATATCAAGAACAAGTAAAAGTGTTCTGGATATAAGTCCACACAGGTTGCTTCAATGCATTAACTGATAACTGAAAGAAATTGAAGCTGGATTAGTAAGAACCATCAGGGAGGAGTACCTTACTGTTGTAAAATCAATTGTGGCTGAAAGCAGAAAATTCCAAGAAAGTTTTTATTTCTCTTTTTACTGACTATGCTAAGGCATTTGAAAGTGAGGGTGCTAGCAGGCAATGGATAGCACTGAGAAGGGTGGGAATACCATGGCACCCCATCTTGCTCAGGAACAACCTGTACAATGCCAAGAGGCAGTTTTGGAATAGAACAAAGGAATATTGCTAGTTCAAAATCAGGAATTACATGTGTCACGGTTTTCCCCTTACTATACTTATTCAAGGTGAATTCTTAACAAATAAAAGATTGACAATTTCTCTGGTAGACCAGAGAAATACTGATGCATTTGAATTAAAGTTTTGCAAGCAATATTGAAAGTACCATGGCCTTCCAAGAAGGCAAACAAATATGTCAAGGTAGTAAGACTTCTCATATTCTTTGGACACATTTTCAGAAGACTCTTTCCTGGAAAGGGACATCATACTTCATAAAACATGTGTGAAAAAGAATGTCTTGATGGAGATTGATTCAGTGGCTCCTTTGTTTAAGGGTCAAACATGAGATTAAATGTCAGGATATGGCAGCCCTGGCCAATATTTTATCCCATTATAGCAGGCTCACTGTGACAGAAATCAACTCAACAGCACCTAACAACCATAATGCTAAATCAACCAGAAAAACAGATGCTAATAATTTTAGTATCAGTTGATAAAATTAAACCAGTATTTCTATCATATTTGAAATTTTTATGAATTTACATTAAAAATTTTCAGTGGACCATGTCAAACAATCACATATAATATATAATTTAGACATATATAAATAATAACATTTTAAAATATAAGTGTATATTTTTATAATCTAGAAATACATTTTCACTCTCCTAAATTTATTAAAGTAAAACAGATTCTTTTCCTGGGACGTGAAAATTCTACCACTGAACCACCAATGTGACACTTTCCCTTAAAAGCATAATCTTTCATCACCATGATATTTAACTTTAGCATATTAGCACAAAGTGCTATTTATTCCTATTATATTAATCAAGCTTGAAGTAAATATGTTTTTGTTTAACCAATTAATTTCAAATTTTGAAATGTACTTTTTAATATTTGCCCTTGTAATTTTATACAAGCTAGGATATTGAGGTGAGGTCAAGAAAAGAAAGTATGAATATAACTAATTTGTTATTGATTGAACAGAGTTTGAACACTGAATATGACAATGATTCCTTAAATTAATTTGATTAAAAATAATTAATAGATAATATCTTTCTTGATTTTACAACCTATAAATCGTTACTTGCTTTTCTGAATTTTCATTTATCAAATTAGCGTTGAATAATGTAGTGACAGTCTGAATGTTGTATTGAAAATGAATATTATGCTTCGAGAGATACAAATTAATATTAATAAAATTTATTCTGTTTTTTCATTGCTTACATGAAAGTTGTATATATTTACTGAAGGTCATTAACTATAATCTTCTAAAACTCTTTGAGTACTTTTTTATGTAAGTCTTATTCATGCTGCATAAGTTTAGTTTTTTCCTATATATTACATTGTCATTTACTCTTGTAAATACATTATAATTTATTTTTAATGTATTGGAAGACAGAAGGGAGCAGGCACAGACAGAGAGGAGAAATCTGATGGCACCCAACTACCAAATGATGAAGTATATGGGATCGCAAAGACTTGAGGATGAATGGATGGACAATCTAGCCCAGAAACAGCAAAGCCCACATGGAAGAAAAACACTAGCATCTGTGATCACAGGGGGCTGAAGGGAGCAGATATCAAACATCAAAGAACAAGAACCTCGTCACTATGAATGGGTGGAGAGTGGAGTGGGGACCCAGGTCCCACCTGTGGGAAATTGTATACTCTCGCATAAGGGAGTCATTGGGAAGAGACAGTAGTCGGATGAACTAGTAGTGGGAATGAAGCTAGTGGATGGGTGGAGGGAAGGTGGGGTGGAGATGGAGTGCCAACCTCAGGCATCTACATATAACCCCCTACCGGGGGGAAAGGCACTGGGAGAGAGGGCAAGGGGAGACATCCAGCAGTCTAAGTTATGACAAAACAATAATTTCTGGAGTATTGAGAGTTGGTGGGGGAGTGGGGAACAAGGATGGAAGGGAAGGGATGGGAGGCTGAGGTCAGAGGCTCAGATGGAAAGGTGGAGGTTCACAGAGTGATGACAGCTGCAAGCATGTGAAGAAGCATGGCACAATATATGTATTTATGTATTATGAGAAATATTGTATGAGCCCCCAATAAAATGATTAAGCATGACAAAAATTAAAGAAAATATTATCTAATTAAGGAAATGACATCCTTTCAAATAGCATTCTATATAAAACAAAACTCCTCTTGTAAATTGTTTCAAGTTCATGAGCATTTCCCTGTGTAAATTATATGGGAGACCTGCATGATTTATAGTACACCGGGATTTTAAAGAGTGAGCACTAATGCTAACGATCAACATATAGTATTGTCGGGGGAAAAGTCAACACCAGACTGTAAAAGGGAAGCTGACTATAAATACCAAATGGATAATCAGAGACCGCATTATAGTGGAAAATGAGGTCATTACACAATCTAATTTTTATACAAATAGTAGGTTAAATATGTGAATCCAAGCCAGAAGAGAGAGGAGACCAGGTGCTCCACAGAGTGACTCAGGGCAATGTACTTCCCAGATCAGTCATCAAGTTCAGAAAGCAAGAAGTCAGTAAATGCAGAAAGGTCGATCAGAATATTGTGTGTATGGGCAATTTGCTCTATAATGTAATTTTTGTTTTAGATTTAAATACCATGCCTTTCCTCATACTGCATATAAAGCAGTCTGTATATAGATCTGAACCTTAGATTTTTAAGTAGGGGAAGTGAAACAAATAATAAATTAGCTAAATGATTAGTCAGAAAGATCAGAGTGAAGAGTTGAGTGACTTGTGAGAATTTTATGGTAGCTAGGTTTTAGTCACATTGGCTACACCAGATACCTCAGGGGTTTGGCCGTGAAGACCCAGTAATCTCCCATGATGGGACCTAGCACAGTATGTTCACCTCTCTAAGGGGATCTGCAATGAACAGCCGGTCAGTTCTACAATAGAGTGGGGTGTAGCTGCTTTATTCCAGTCATGGCATTGATGCGATCAATTGAAGCTTCCTTGGAGTGGTGGCCTTTTGATATAATTTAATGCATAGAAATGCTTGTTTTGCTATTTCTAAAATTATAAGTTTGCTATTTGGTGCTATTACATCTCATTAGCAGTACATGTATCAAATGTATCAAGCATATTGGTACATGGTTTGCTTTTGCGCCGTGTCTGAATCTTTCATCTGGCTTGTTTTTTGCTCTCCAGTTCTTTGTACTAAATGGATAGCCTGCCACATTGCCGGGCAGTCCTGGGAGGAACCAAAGGCTTGCCTTCTGACTTGGTGACCTTGGATTCATTGAGCTACATAACCACCAGTCTCTCATTAGATTCGTGTCATCTGATCCCTTGGCTTTGTGAATAAGGAGACTCCTTTATCCTAAAATCTGACACACGGACTTTGAACCTGTATAGCCTTGGAGTTGTCAGCTTATACATTCGTGTGAAACATTTTCTTCATGTACATCTAATCAGGCACAATTTACAAAGAGAACACGGTCCAAAGGGGATATCATTGCTGATGTCAGATGGTTCTTGGATCAAAGCATGAAATACAAAGAACATTTTTGGCTTGTGCTTTATCAATTACACAAAGGGATTGAACTGTGAGGATCATAATCAAGTATGGATAACATTGAGAAGAATGAGAATTCCAGATCTCTTTGTTGTGCTCAAGTGGAACCTGTACACAGAGTGAGAGGCAGCGATTCAAGCAAAACAAGGGAACACTACATGGTTTAAAAATAAAGGGTGTGTGTCAAGGTTGTATCATTTCATAATACTTATTCAGTATGTATGCTGAGCAAATAATCCAGGAAGGTGGGCCACATGAAGAAGATCATGGCACTGGGATTGTAGGGCGACTTAGTGACAGCTTGCACTATGCAGATGATACAACCTTGCTTACTAACAGTGAGGGGGATTTGAAACCCTTGTTGATGAAGATCAAAGACTGCAGTCTTCAATATGGATTACAAATCAATGAAATAAAAACAAAAATCATCACAAATGGACAAGTAGGTAGTTTGATGATTACAAAAAAAAGATTGAAATAGTCAAGGATTTGGGAGTGTGTGATAAATCTGGATTAATGCACATGGAGATAACATTCTAAACATTCAGAGGGATCAATGCACTAGGTAAATCTGCTGACCAAATCTCTAATTGTAAAGAGGAAGAGCCTTTACAACATGTATTGAAACAGCAACTGCACCAAGGTTTTTAAAAAAATAATTGTGAAACTATTGCAGGACCTGACATTGTTCCAGTCTATTGTACATAGGGCCACTATGAGTCTGAATCGATTTAATGGCAATTAAAAACAACATATATACATGCAGAAAGAGAACAACTAGCTTTGGTACTCTAGGTAGCACATCTAAAAACAATAACCTCATCCCTCACTGTGCTTTTCTTGAAGCCATGTGATCAATTGTCATCCATATGCTTATCATCAGAATATTCAATTTCAGTGTTTCAAAGAGACACAAGTGTTACACAAACCCCAGCAACCTGTCCACGCTGAGTGCATTCTCACACAGGTGAGTTCAATGTGTAACACGTGATCACTGCTCCACAGAGTGTTCTTGGCTGTCATGTTTAGTGAGGCAGATCACCACACTTGTCTTTCATAATACAACACTGCAGGGTATATACCAACCACCAAGTACAAACTTTCTGGATCCTCTGGAAACCTACATCAACCAGCTATACAGTTCTCACTTTTTGACTATG
Organism: Nesogale talazaci; assembly: GCA_004026705.1. Taxonomy (NCBI): domain Eukaryota; kingdom Metazoa; phylum Chordata; class Mammalia; order Afrosoricida; family Tenrecidae; genus Nesogale; species Nesogale talazaci. Next base: position 35,753 of record PVJH01007757.1, read on the forward strand.
GATTATACTTCCAGAAGAACAGTGCTTTAAATTAACTCATTTATATATTTAAAAAATACTATGTCCTGTAGACCTCTCTACCCTGTTTGATATAAGTATGTTGCATGTTCACATCTTGGTACACTGGATGGTAGTCTGGTCCCTCACTTTCTCTCCTGTGGCGATATAAACAAGGCCAGTCCCAATCCAAACTATATGGACACACCACCCTTTCCCCCAGAAAAAAAAATCACTGCAAAAGACAGCACTGAAGCCACAGCTCAGGGAGAGGGATATGTCTGATCATGGTGCACAGGAGCAAAGGAAGAGGGAAGGAGACAGAGTGATCACAGTCCAGTCACCAAGCATCAAGAATGATATTCCCACTCAGAGTACCCAATGCACAGAGAGGATCAGAGGTCCAGCACTACCACTGACGAGGCATCCCTCATTGACATTAAACACAATGAGGGAAAATACTGAAAACACAGTTCAGGAACTGTGCTCCATTTGACCCCACCACACCAGGGCAAAATGTTAAGGGCACGCAGCAAAGCAGCAAGAGGAGCAGAGCAATGAAGTCTCTGGGGAATACCAAAATTAAACTTTGGGTCCAGGGTGTGGCACCCCATAATACTGGACCAGAAACATCATGCAGGTCAGCAAACAGACCTGGAACTATTCATAGATTTTTTTTCTTATTTTGTCCTTAGTTGTTTTGTTGTTGTTGTTGTTATTGTTGTTTGTTTTGTTTTGCTTCACTTTGCTTTTTTTTTTTTGCTTATGATTATCTCTGCAGAATAAACAAAGCAGGGGATAAAACAATCATACCTATATTTCCAGGGGTGGGGGATGGTGGCAGGATAGGGGAGGTGGGGGAAAGGAAGTGGGTGTTAATAAACCCAGGGACAAGGGAACAATAAGTGATCAAAGATCCATGGCAAGGAGGGTGTAGGATATCTGGTAGGGTTTAATCCAGGGCAGTGTAATTGAAAGGGATTACTAAACCCAAATGAAGTTTGAATATGGCAGTGGGAACAGAGGAAAGTAAAAGGAAATAAAGGAAAAAAAAATTAGGAAATTTATGGAGGGCTAAGTAGAGGCATATGCATATGTAAATATATTTATATAATGGTAGGGAAATAGGTAATATACATATATTTATGTATTAAGTATTAAGGTAGCATATGGACATGTGCTTTATATGGACATTGGGGTTCTACTCAATTACTCCCACAATGCAGGAACACTTTATTCTACTAACCTGGTATTCAACTATGCTTAGATTCCCAACATGATCCCTGAAGACAAAATGAGTGCATAAGCAAATGTGGTGGAGACAGCTGATGGTGCCTGGTTATTAATAGATTCAGTGTCTGGGGTCTTAAAGGCTTGAAGATAAACAACAGGCCATCTAGATGTGGAGCAACAAAGTTGTTGGAAAAAGCATACCAGCCTGGGTGATCATGAAGTATTGATGGAATCAGTTATCAGGAGTCAAAGACCCAGAACAAAAAAATCATATCAATGTGAATGAGGGGGAGTGTGAAGTGGAGACCTAAAGTCCATCTGCATACATCTGGATACCCCTTATAGAAGGGTCACAAGGAAGAGATGCGCTATTCTGCATGAAGTATATAGCACTGATGATACAAACAAATTTCTTCTAGTTTTTTTGAACACTTCCTCCCCCCACTATCATGACCATAATTCTACCTTACTAATTCAGAGCACGTGGGTATAGATGGTTATAGGTCACAGAGCTGGAACCACAATAAATCCAGGACAGATAAACCCCTCAGCACCAATAATGTGAGTAGTAATACCAAGATGAAAAGGAGAAGGTGGGGGGAAATAAGGGGGAGGTAAAACAATGATCTACATATAACCCTCTTCCAGGGGGCCGGACAACAGAAAATTGGGTAAAGGGAGACACTGGTCAACGTGAAAAAGGATAAATAGTAATTTGTAAATTATTGAGGGTTCATGAGAGAGGGAGGTTAGGGGAAATAAAATAAAGAGACAATACCAAAGGCTCAAGTAGAAAGAAAATATTTTGGAAATGATGATGGCAACAAATATACAAATTGCTTGATACAATGGATGGATGGATAATGATAAAAGCTGTCAGAGTCCTCAATAAAATGATTAAAATAAAATAAAATTTAAGAAAAAATGAAAAATATATATATATTTGTATCATGTCACCTTAACATTACTCATTCAACCATCACACAAAGATTTCTTTAAACAAATCTTAGGAAATTCCAACTCTTAGGAAATTCAGCTACTAAGTGATCAGGCCAACAAATATTTCCCATTTCTCCAAAGCTACAGCCTTTGAGGATGTGGTCTTAACTAGGGACCTTTGAAATCTAATATGCTATTGTGGCAGTCATGTGCTTATGTTAAGTTTATGATTGAAATGTAGGGGTGGAGTTTAGACTGTTAATCTGGAGATAGCCATTGAGTAGCCAATGAGCCCTCTATGTGGGCATGGCTTTCTCCTGAGACTTCTGGGAAATCTTGTGTTATTTCCCTCGTGAAGATGAGAAGCTATCTCCCCCAGTTGTTGGGAGTTAGTATCAGAGACGATTAATCATGGACAAGACAAGCTGGCAGCATCCGAGAAGCTGGAGGAGCTGGCAGAGAGACTACACAGCTTTGCCCTGATGGAGACAGTCCTCTGAAGCTGAGACAGCCACATGGAGACCTCTGTCAACGATGAGTTGCTTCTGCTGTGGATGAACCCTGAGCCCTGGAAGCGAGGAGCCATGGGTAGACCCCTGCCAGAGCCAGCATTCTGTACCCATTGACCTGTGACTTCGTGAGTTGGAAGGAGACTTTATAGACAGATTTCGGGCACGTGGGTTAATATTGGACTTATGACTTTGAACTGGACTGGGCTCAATGTCCTGTTTCTCTTGTATATAAACCCTTTCCTTATATCTATATGCATGTCTATGAAATTTGTTCCTCTAGTCTACCTGGACTAACACAGTTATTAAGTCCAACCATTCGAAGGGCTATCAGATCTAAGTGGAACACTTCTACCCTAACTTTATCCTCTTTAAATATCTTCAATCCTAGATCATTTTACACTTCCAAAAGTTACTCTATATTTTAATAGCAATTTTAAAGTCACATTTTAGACATATCTGTTACCACTCATAATTTAACACTTTTGTGCCATCTTCTAAATAAATCTCTGCAGTGATTTGAAATAGGTTGACTAGGAACTTTTTCCTAATGTCAGTGTTTAGCGGGTATAAAAACTACTATGTGACTTGGAAATACAAATGTGTGCACAAGCAATAGTGGTGAAGAAAGCTGAAGGTGCCCAGCTATAAAAAAGATATGCCATCTGGGGTCTTAAAGGTTTGAAAGTAAACAAGCGGCTATATAGTTCAGAAGCAGCAAAGCCCACATGGAAAAAACATACCAGCCTGTGTAACCATCAGGTATCAATGGAAGCAGTTATCAGACATCAAAGAACAAAAAATCATATCATTGTGTGCTCACCTTCCTGATATGAGTGCTGAAGAAAAAGGTGTGCATAAGCAATTGTAGTAAAGAAAGCTGATGGTGCCTGGCTAACAAAAGATATATCCTATGAGGCCTTAAAGGCTTGAAGATAAACAAACAGCCATCAGCAAAACCCTCTTGGAAGAAGTACACCAGTCTATGTGGCCACAAGATGTTGAAGGAATCCGGTATCAGGCATCAACAAACTAAAAATTGTATCATTATAAATGGGGGGGGTGCAGTTTGGGGACTCAATGTCCATCTGCAGGGGAAGTGACACCCCTTACAGAAAGGTCGTTGGGAGGAGATGAGCCAGTCAGAGAACAATGTAAAAATGGTGAAATATGTAACTTTTCTCTAGTCTAAAATGCTTCTTCTCTCCCACTATCATGATCTGAATTCTACCTTACAAATCTGGTTAGACCAGAAGATGTACACTGGTACAGACAGGAACTGGAAACATGGATAATTCCCTTTAGGCCCAATGGGAAGAGTAGTGACACTGGGAGAATGGAGGAAAGATATAATAAAAGGGGGAACCAGTTAAAAGGATCGACATATAACCTTCTCCCTGGGGTATGGAAAACAGGGAAGTGGGTGAAGGGAGACAGTAGACAGCATGCGATATGATACAATGATAATAATTTATAAATTATCAAGGGTTCATGAGGGAGACAGAACCAAGGAGGAAGTGGAAAAAGGAGGACCCAATACCAAAGGCTTGAAAGTAAGAAAGAAAGAAAGAAAATATTTTGAGGCATCAAAGATGACATCAAAGATACAAATGTGCTTTGCACACAACAGATGTATGTATGAATTGTGATAAGAGTTGTGTGAGTCCCTGATAAAATGATTTAAAAATAAATATGACTTGGAAATCTATTTTAAATTTATTTATGGGTCTATGTAGAGGCAGGTTTTGTGTGGTTGAACAAGCTTAAAAGAACTTCTCCAAATTTATCGCCGGACAGCAATGTAAGACAAAGCAAAAAGTCAATATGATGGATTGATTTATGACCTACCCATCACCAAGCATTTGCCAACTTGTCTAGGCCATAATATTCAGGATTATTCAACTGTCTTCCAGTTTGTGCTATGTTAATGAGGTAGGATCTGTGTGTGTTATGACTATAATCAGAGCTTTTCAAGAGGGTGGAGCCTGAGACACACATTTATCAAAGTCATATTCTTATTTAAATAGATCATTGTTGTCATCAACTATATGCCAACTTATAGTAGCCTATTAGTACTGGAGAAAACTGCCCCAGTAAGGTTTCATTACAAGCTTATTTAAATTTCTCTGAAATTTGAGTTACAGCTATTATTTTATCATATATTAATATATGACAATGGGGAACTAGATCTATATGCATATATTTATAGGCTAAGTATTAAGGTAGCAGATGAAAATTGAGGCCTCTACTCAAGTACTCTCTCAATGCAAGAACACTTTGTTCTATTTAGCTGGCATTCCTTGATGCCTAGCTTCTCCAACAATCACTGAAGACAAAATGGTTGCATAAGCAAATCTGATGAAGAAAGATGATGAAACCTGGTTATCAAAAGGTGTAGTGTCTGGGGTCTTAAAAACTTGAAGACAAACAAGTGTCCATCTATCTGACAAGCAATAAAGTTCACATGAAAGAAGCACACCAGCAATCATGAGGTGTTGATCATATCAGGCATCAAAGAACAAAATACCATATCTTTGTGAATGAGGGGAATTGTGGAGAAGAGACCCAAAGCCCATCTGTAGGCAATGGGACACCCCATTACAGTAGGGTCGCTGAGGAGGAGATGAGCCAGTCAGGATGCAGTATAGCAATGGTGAGATATACAACTTTCCTCTATGCTCCTTGTCTCCTCTATCAAGCCTCCAATTCTACTTTTCAAGTCTGACTAGATCAAAGCATGTACACTGGTACAGATAAGAACTGAAAGCACAGCGAATGCAGGACAACCCCCCTCCCCTCACTCCCAGGACCAATAAGGGGAGCAGTGTTACCAGGAAGATAAGGGAAACACCGGGAGAGGTTAAGCTTGGACTTACATGGGCTTATTTACTCATAATACCAATGGTTTCATAGTTGGGAAACGTACTCCAACTTGATTTCTGTAGAGTAATTTTAGATTACTTAATATGCAAGCATCATGACTTAAATTTTGTAAACAAGTACACATAACACTGGGTTTACATTGCTCACAGTGTAATCTATGCCTGCTTAACTTGCATGCCACTTTGAAAAAGTCTTTTCTACCATAGTTTATTATAGTTTATTTATATCTTTAAGAACAGAAATAAAACTCCTCAGGTTCTGAACTATAGTATGTTGTTTCCAGTTTTAACAATACATTTTTCTTACACTTTTGTCACCTTTTGCAAATTTTACATACCTCCTATATCTATTAACCATGTAATCATTAAAATCATATTATGTGATTTAACTGTAAATATAGCAATAGCAGGTAATACTTACATAGCTTTTTTTTATAATTTTAAAGGATATTATTTTATAATCTATAATCCTTTGAGAACAATGTGTTGTTCTTTTTGATAACTATAGCTTCTGCAGTCATTGTTAGATATTAATTTTTATTTATATTTTATTATTAATCCCTTGCTGTATATTCTTTGGTCCACATAGCTGATAAAGGGTCAAAAGGGACATATTTGATGCTTAACTTGACAAAATATACAAAAGTTTGCCATGAAATCTTAATAATTTTAGCCCATACTTTACCTTTATATAATATTCTTTTTTTTCTTTATATAATATTCTGAGTTTCAATTGACTATATTAAACTTCCCCCACCTTGTGTGATAGCTTGATGTTTTCTTAGACAAATTGGTATTTTGTAAACAATCCCATCATGGTCACAATTAAATTTAATGTGTTTGCACTACACAGTCAGTGGCATTGTATATCAAGTGTCATTAAACCTAGATTTTCCCTCTATATAAAAATTCCTTAGATAATTGGGTAATTAAATTCTTGTGTCAGCATACTACTGTATCTTTTTGCTAGTTTTTAAAATCTGTGTCATGAAATGTTAATTAATTGATTTTATTTGGTGGTTTTCTTTGTCAGATTCACCTGAGAAGGAGCTCTGGTGGCATAGTGCTTAGTTATTGCGCTGTGAACCACATGGGAGAAAGTCAAGGCTGTCTACACCAGTAAACAGTTACAGTCTTAGAGACCCAGAGGGACTCAAAATCAGCACTGGAGTGAGTTGAGATTCACCTCAGAGAAACTCTGTTGGCATAATGGTTACACACTGTTAAGCAAACCACAAGACCTGCAGTTCAAATCTAGCACCAAAAAAAAAAAAAAAAGACTGATTAATCAGTTTCCAGAAAGATTATCATCTAGGAAACCCTGGGGGCAGTTCTTTGTTCTACAGAGCCACTGGGAATTTGAATGGTCTCAATGGCTGAAAATAACAATTCTTCTATTATAAACTTCTCTGGTCTCCTTGCTTCTTTTATTTCTAACACAAGTATCTAACCCTTTGATTTATGGACTAGCCCAAGTGGTCCAGGGGTCAAAACACGTGGCTGTAAAAAAGTTCAGCCTTTCCCTCCCACCAGCCACTCTGCACGAGAAGGATATCAGTAAGTTTCCTTAAAGATTGGTAACCTTGGAAACTCTAAAGGACAGTTTTGCTGTGTCCTTCAGGATCAGAGTCAGAATCAACAGGATGTGGTGGGTAGGCTTGAATTATAACTTCACCCACATATGTTAGCATGAAGCAATTTTCCAGCTTCAACTTTTTTGAAAAGTTACTTGTCCATTCTCTCCCTTCAATTGAAACATCACTGTACTGCCCTCCTGTCCATTGAACATTTTAACCTATTGCTCAAATGCCTTATAGTCTGTGATAGGTGGTTTTGTTGTGTCAATATGGCCAATGAACACATGCGATATTCATTCAAGGACAGAGATATAAATGGCTCGTCAAGCCTTGTTTTTTACTCTCTTGCTCTTGGGTCTTCAGACCAGCCAGCTGCTTTGTTTATCCTGTGCTTTGATTTACAAGCTACACTACCCATAGGACAGCTAATCCGTGGACTGTGTTACTGTAAGTGGAGGTTCCTTCAAGCCATGCTTCACCATGCTACTGGAAAATACACCTTTTGAGCTGAAGACTAGCAGACCCTGACATTGGACTGACTGTTGGTGACCTACCTTGTTGTTCGCTGCTTGTGGCCAGATAGCCTGAATTGCTCTCCAGAGGACCACCTGGCAGCCCTCAGGACTTGAAGGGTTTCCAGTGTATTTATTAGTTGTCTCACACAAAGGCACTGAGCCATTCATACTGCTGTATAGATTAGTTAACTGTTTATTTCTTATGTTAGATATCTTCCTATCTATCTATCTATCTATCTATCTATCTATCTATCTATCTATCATCATCATCTATCTACCTAATCTGTCATCTATCTAGTGTCTTGGTTTTGTTTCTCTAGAGAACCCTAACAGTCTCACATTATACTTGAATATTTCCATACCTATCATAATGCTTTATGGTTCATATCAACAGAATAATGTACTGTCTTTAGCCAAACAACATGATTTACCACTATCTTATGACTTTTGTCTTTTAAATTTTTGTATATACTATTTTTCATTTTTATTATTTCTGGTTGCATGTTAAGATGTTTGTATATTTATATACTTTCTATCGATAAAGAACTATACATTTCGGGCTGAGCCCCGGTGGCGTAGTGGTTGTGCGCGGGACTGCGGCCCACTGGGATGGAGGTTCAATTCCAGCTCCACGGAGCAAAGGCTAGGCCTCCTACTCGCACCACCTGAGGGCAGTGATGCCAAAAAAAAAAAAAACAACTATAGATTTCCCAGTGTTATTAAATTTATTTTAAAAGTTTTTACTATGTATTTTAAAAATTAGAATAGAATTCAGAAGATGATCACACTGAATGTTTCTGTTTAATTTAGCAATGCAAATAGTAAGAGTACCCTTTACCACAAGAACTCATCTTTAAAATATAATTTTAAAATTATAACTATAGATGTTCAATAACTGAAAATATTTATTTTATATGAATAATGGAATTAGTGGATAAATCACATCCAATTCATAATAATAAATTATTATACAGCTGTCTAAATTTGATGAATGCCCCACTTCATTTCACAACCAATTATGAGAAAATAGGATCATGACATACAATATTATCTGAGCTAAATTATTTTTGTTTCCTATTTGTGCAGCTGATTTTAAATTCACGGAATCATTGATTATAGCTTTGAGGCCACACAATAAGTAGATTAAAAATTCACATCTTAGTTGACTTAACTCATACTTCTATAAAAACCAAGTAATAAATATAAACTCTATTCTTTCAATGGAGTAAATGAAGATATTGTACAATTTTGATTTTTATAATGATTATGTATAGATTTTAACTTCAGTGTTATTTTGTTTGTGAGAATTTTGCCATTAATTTTTCCTTTACTCAAAAAGTAAATGATATAGTAAAATCAAGGACATGTAAACAGTATTTCATGCAGGGAAATACATTTTCATAAGATCAACCAAAATTTTTATAATGCATGCACTATATAATGGCTGTTTTACTGTCTTATAACTACATAATGCAAAAGAAACTGAACCTTTGGAAAATTCACACCATCTTGTGATACATATTTATTTCATGACTTGACAATACTGTCATTTAACTTTTGTTCATAGTATTCCTGCTAGAACAAAATATAAACCAGTTTACAACTGATACATTTTGTCATTTATTCTCTACAACCAGAAAACATCCTAGTATTGAGATATTAACTTGGTGAGATGGGACTTTAGTTTCAGCTTGACTAGTTCAAAGCTTATTCAAGTATTTTAAATCTTCATTTATAAGGCATCCTTTCTCATATTAAAAGAAGCAAAACCTCAGCTGGCTTCATCTCAAAGCACAGAAATTTCTTCTAAAACCCTGAGGCGATAGCAGTGACATCTCTGAAGTTACAAATGTCTGTGTGATAACCCTTTTACTCAAAGAAAATGCATTTACCAACTTCAATATATTCCTTTTATTCCTCTAAACAGAGGCAATTCAAACCAGTTTATATCTTCCTGACTACTGCATTGGAAAAGGAAAGTATTCATATATAGTGCTTCTATTTTCATCTCCATTCATTTGCATTTTACAGAAGAATGCTGCCTCACAGAACCAATATATGAGACCTTTTGAGAAAGGCTACCCACTGGCTAGGATATTTGAGAATGCAATTTAAAAGCATTGTGTTGTTACTAAGTGTCTTCAATTCTGTTCTGATTCATAGGGGCCTGATAACCCTATAAACCAAGGCAAACAAGTACACAACCCTGCTCCATCTTCACCATGGTTGTGAGGCTTGAGCCCACTGACGTAGTCACTGTGTCCATTAATCTTGGCGGTGTGTCTCCTCTGTTCACTCACCCTCCGCTTTGCAGAACATTATGTCCTATTCTGAAGAATACTTCCTCCTAATAATAAGTCCAGATTATGCTCATCATTCTTCCTTCTAAGGGACATTCTGACTGTATTTTTTTATGACAGTTTTTTTTTTTTCCATTCTGGAAATTTATTGTGTTTTCAATATTCCTCACCAGTGCCATGATGCAAGTGCATCATTCTTTCTGCAGCCTTTCTTATTCACTGCCCACCTTCCATATGCACATGAAGTGATTAAAATACCCTGGGCAGGGATCAGATTCATCTTCCTTTTCACAATGGCTTCTTTGCTCTTCATTACTTTGAAGAGCTCTCCTGGTGGCATAGTCATACATAGTCAACTGTGTAGTTGGCTGCTAGCCACAAGGCAAACAGTTCAAACCCATCTGCTTTTGCAGAGGATAAAAATGAGGCTGACTGTTCCTGGAAAGACTGATAGTTTCAGGAACCCACAGCAGCAGTTCTACCCTGCGCAGAGGGTCCTTAGGCATCAGAATTTACTTCATGTCAATAGGTAAATTTTCTTGGAATCTTTGTGGCATATTTGCACCATGTAGAATGTCGATGACTTCCCCATTGCTGCTTTTAGAAGCACTGATTGTGGATACAAGTGACATGGATCGGAGTCATCTTCCACCTGCCGTCCCTTGAGCTGTTGGTCCACGAGTCCTGTTGTGAGGATGCGGTTTATCTTAACCCTTAGTTGCCACCCCTACGGAATGCCACCATCTTGATATTTCATCCACACCTGCTTTCAGTCCTCATCACTCCTCAAGCAGGGGTATATCATGTCCACACTGCAGGAGGTTACTGCTCCTTCCTCCAAAACTGATGCAGACTTCGTAAATTTAAGCCATGCAGTATTCCCTGACTCTTTTCAAAAATTGCATTTGGCTACATACTCATTCAAAATGCATTATGGAATTTTTTTTGCCATGTTATCTTTTGTTTGTTATTTTCTATAGAGGTGAATGTGCTTGCATCATCGAGTAAACATAAGTAAGCATAAAATACTGTGATGGGCAGGTTTGTTATGCCAACATGGCCACAGAAGATGGGTGGGTCTGTTGTGACAGCACAACCAATGAATACATGGGACGAATTGAAGGGCAGAGATAGGAAGGGCTCAGTGAGTCCTGCCCCCTTTCTCTTGCTTTCAGATCTTCAGACCAAACAGCTGCTTTGTTCATCCTGTGCCTCGACCTCCAAGCAACACTACCCGTGGGAACCTAATCGTGGACTGTAGAGCTGTGAGTTGAGGTTCCTTCAATCCCTATTTCGCCATGCTCCTGGGAGCTGGGGACTGTTGGACTCTGTCATCTGGCTGACTGTTGGTGACCTGCTTTTCCGTTTGCTGCCTGTGACCAGATAGCCTGGATTGCTCTACAGAGGACTACTCAGCGGCCCTGAAGACTTGAAGGACTGCTGGTCTTCTAGCTGTCTCATGCAAGTGAGTTGCACTGAGCAATTTGTACTGCTTTGTAGATTACTGAACTATTTCTTTCTTACCTTATATACACTTCTTTCTATATAAGTATATAAAGAGAATTACTAGTGTCCTGGCTTTATTTCTCTAGAGAACCCTCTCTGACACAAGTGGTACCAGGAGTGCTTCTAGAGAAATAAAATCATAAATATGAGTTTTTTTGATTGGTTCTCCAATCTGACTAGCCTTAAGAGCACTGATGATGCTTATTGTAGACCTAAAGTCATGGGTAATTCTGCAACTCCTACTAGTCCATGGTGTGAAATAGCAAAGCTGATAACTAAAGTAGGAGCACCAATGGATGGGGTGCTAGTTACAGGAGAGGCTCTGGGAGATCGTATGCTTGATATTTTCCAGCAGTTTTGTTAAGACACCAAGTATAGGGAAGCTGGTTGCCTGGTCCTCCTTATAATGGATTATGTGATTAAGGGGAGGGATTACCTCAGGGCCCAGAAGCACTCCTTAAGTGCCAACTCACAGACATGAAGGGTTCTGTCTGTGCTACAAAGAGCCGATATTTATGAGAACCACCTTCAAAGTCTCATTATGCGAGTGGCTGAATTACAACGGTCAGCTGAACAGCAGATCTAGAGCAGTGTCAGGAGCCAAAGTGAGGGCACTGATAGGAAAAAAATGGGACCCTGAAATATGGGGTGGGACTATATGGGCTGATGATCCAGTAGAGGAGGATATTATGCCACCATTAGAAACAAGTGAACCAGCCCAGTCAATAGATCTACCTCTCCCAGATGAAGACAATGAAGAAACAACCCACACCTGAGCAGATCAACCAACTTGCCCAAGGTGAAACGCCAGGTGGGGCTGCATATCTACCATTACCTGAGGGAGACGCCTTGCTGAGAACACCCAGGAAGCTCCCTCACCATTGATAGTTTCTGCTAGACCTGTCACTAAAATTAAGGCAAGGAAAGCTCCTAAGGGTGAGGCCAAGGTGATTATTCAAAAAGAAGTACGCTATTCTCACAAAGAACTGCTCGAGCTTTCAAATACGTACAAGCAAAAGCCTGGGAAGTATCCCTGGGAATGGTTACGGAGGGAGTGGGATATTGGTGTAAGAAATGTAATATTAGATCAGTCTGAGTTTCTGGATATGGGACCCTTAAGCACAGACTCTTCTTTCAATGTCTCAGTGAGAGAGACTAAGAGAGGATATAACTCCTTATTTGGCTGGTTCACTGAGGCATGGGCTGCCAGGTGGCCTAGATTGGACCGACTTGAGGTGCCTGACCTACCTTGGTACACTGTAGAAGACGGCATCGAAAAGCTGAGGGAAATTGGTATGGTGGAATGGATCTATCAGGATACTCTCATAGATCCCAAAAGGGGGTGTCCTGAGGACATATTCTTCACTACAACCATAAGGAATAAGTTTGTGAGGTGGCCCCCAGCATCTTTGAAGACTCCAATATTCGCTATATTGTGTGCACCAGGATTAACTGTGGGAACTACCTTAAGTGAACTCTGACATTTGCGCATGATGGGGCTGATTGGACTCTGTGGTGACAGAGGGCAAGTGTCAGCACTTAATCAACAGAGACAGGGCAGATGTGATTATAATAGAAAACAAGGCTTTTAGAGTAATCAAAGCAGCCTGTCTCGTGTGGGATTATGGCATTGGCTACTTAGTCATGGTGACCCTAGGAGTGAAATACATGGGATACCTACTAAATATTTACATGACCTGTGCAGGCAGAAGAATATTGGATCAAGTGAACATCGGGATAGGCAGTCATGATCACTCAACCAATTTCAATACCTGAGCCAGTTTACAGATCCACAACCGCTTGAATGAGGGGAAGGCCAGGTCCCTTGGAAGAAGGACCCTGCTACATCAATGAAAGTTTATGCTGTTAGTCTTTCTTCTAGCTAGACTTCCCCAAAGGGACCTGCAGCCTTTCACAAGAGTGACTGTTCATTGGGGGAAAGGAAATAATCAAACTTTTCGGGGATTACTGGACACTGGCTCTGAACTGACACTAATTCCAGGGGACACAAAGTGTTTCCAAGGCCCACCAGTCAGACTGGGAGCTTATGGAGGTCAAGTTATTAAAGGAGTTTTAGCTCAGGTATGCCTGACCTTGGGTCCGGTAGGTCCCCGAACCCATCCTGTGGTTATTTCCCCAGTTCCAGCATGCATCATTGGAATAGACATACTTAGTAACTGGCAGAACCCCCATATTGAATCCCTGAAATGTGGAATAAGAGCTATCATAGTGGGAAAGTCCAAATGGAAACTATAAGAATTACCATTGCCTTGGAAAATAGTAAACCAAAAGCAATGCTGCATTCCTGGAGGGATTGCAGAGATCAGTGCCACCATCAAAGACTTGAAAGATGCAGGGGTGGTGATTCCTACCACATTTCCTCTTAGCTCACCCATTTGGCCTGCAAAGAAGACAAATGGATCCTGGAAAATGACTGAATTATCGTAAGCTTAACCAGGTGGTGACTACAGTTGCAGCTGCAGTTCCAGATGTGGTCTCATTGCTTGAGCAAATTAATACTTCTCTTGGTACTTGGTATGGAGCTATTGATCTGGCCAATGCCTTCTTCTCGATACCAATCTCAAAGGACCACCAAAAGCAGTTTGCCTTTAGCTGGCAGGGGCAGCAATACCCTTTCACAACTCTCCCCCAGGGGTACATCAACTTTTCTGTCCTGTACCATAATTTAGGCCACAGGGATCTCGATCGCCTATCTATTCCACAAAATGTCACACTAGTCCATTATATTGATGACACTATGCTGATTGGACCCACTAAGGAGGATGAATCAAAGACTTTAGATTTTTTAGTACAGCATCTGCATAAAAGAGCTTGGGAAATTAGCCCAAGAAAGATTCAAACATACTCCAACTTGGTAAAATTCCTAGGGGTTCAGTGGTGTGGAGCATGTCGAGATATTACCACTAAAGTGAAGAACAAGCTATTGCATCTGGCTTCCCCAACAACGAAACAGGAGGCACAATGCCTAGTGGGCCTTTTCAGATTTTGGAGGCAACATATCCCTCACTTGGGTGATCTACTTCGACCTATTTATCAGGTGACACAAAAGGCCTCCAATTTTGAGTGGGACCTGGAACAAGAAAAGGCTCTGCAACAGGTTCAGGTTGCTGTGCAAGCTGCTTTGCCACTGGGACCATATGATCCAGCTGTCCCAGTGGTTCTAGAAGTGTCAGTTGTTGATAAAGATGCAGTGTGGAGTCTTTGGCAGACCCCTATTGGTGAATCACAGCATAGACCATTGGGATTTTGGAGTAAAGTCCTGCCATCTTCTGCAGACAACTACTCCCCCTTTGAAAAACAGCTGTTGGCCTGTTACTGGGCTGGGTGGAGACAGAAATCCTCAACTTGGGCCACTAAGTCACCATGAGGCCTGAACTACCCATCATGAACTGGGTATTGTCAGACCCACAGAGTCATAAAGTTAGACGTGCACAGCAACACTCCATTGTTAAATGGAAGTGGTACATATGAGATTGGCCCAGAGTAGGACCTGAAGGTACAAGTAAGCTGCCTGAAGAAGTGGCCCAAATCCCACAGTCCCCACTCCAGTCACATTATCTTCCCTTTCTGAGTCTGCACCTATGGCCTCCTGGGAGTTCCTTATGATAATTTAACTGAAGAACAGAAAAGTCATGCTTGGTTCACAGATGGCTCTGCACAATATGCAGGTGCCACTCATAAGTGGACAGCAGCACTACAGCCCCTTTCTGGGATCTCCCTGAAAGATAGTGGTGAAGGAAAATCCTCCCAATGGGCAGAACTTTGAGCAGGGTACCTGGCCATTCAGTTTGCATGTAAGGAAAAGTGGCCAGATGTGAGACTGTATACTGATTCATGGGCTGTGGCTAATGGCTTGGCTGGATGGTCAGGGACTTGGAAGGAACATGATTGGAAGATTGGTGACAAGGAGGTGTGCGGAAGAGGTATGCGGATGAATCTCTCTGAATGGGCCCAAAAAGTAAAGGTAATCGTGTCTCATTTAAATGCTCACCAAAGGGATACCTCTGAAGAAGAGAACTTTAACAATCAAGTGGACAAGATGACATGCACTATGGAGTCTGGCCCGCCTCTTTTTTCTGCCACTCCTGTTATTGCTCAATGGGCACATGAACAAAGTGGACATGGTGGCAGAGATGAGGTTATGCATGGGCACAGCAACATGGACTTCCACTCATTAAGGCTGACTTGGCTACAGCCACTGCTGAGTGGCCTATTTGCCACCAGCAGAAACCAACATTAAGTCCAAGGTACCAAACCATTCCTCAGGGAGATCAACCGACAACTTAGTGGCAAGTTGATTATATAGGACCACTCCCATCATGGAGAGGCCAGTGTTTTGTTCTGATTGGAATAGACACCTATTCTGGATATGGATTTGCCTTCCCTGCATGCAATGCTTTTGCCCAAACCACCATTCGTGGACTTACAGAATGCCTTATCCACCGGCTTGGCAACCCAGATAGCATTGCTTCAGATCAAGAAACTCACTTTACAGCAAATTCAGTGAGGGAATGGGCCCATGCACATGGAATCCACTGGTCATATCTTGTCCCTCCTTCTCCTGAAGCAGCTGGCTTGATAGAACGATGGAATGTACTCCTGAAGACACAACTGTGATGCAAACCACATGGCAACAACTTGCGAGGCTGGGGCACTGTTCTCTAGGAAGCTGTATATGCTTTAAACCAGTGGCCAATATATGGTGCTGTCTCCAATAGTCAGGATTCATGAGTACAGGAACCAAGCGGTGGAAACTGGAGTAGCACCACTCACTATTACTCCTATTGACCCACTTGCAGCATTTTTGCTTCCTGTCCCAGCAACCCTATGTTCTTCAGCACTGGAGGTCCTGGTCCCGAAGGAAGGAACTCTTCCACCTGGAAGCACAGCACAGATTCCACTGAACTGGCAGCTGAGAATGCCACCTGGCCACTTTGGGTTTCTCATGCCTTTGCATCAACAGACCAGGAAGGGGGTCACTATACTGAGTGGTGTGATTGACCCAGATTATCAAGAAGAAATTACATAATGGGTAAGGAATACATTCTGGAATCCAGGAGATCCCATAGGCCGACTCTTAGTGCTACCATGCCCTGTGATAAAAGTTAATGGTAAATTACAGCAACCCCATCATGACAGGACATCTAATGACCCAGAACCCTCAGGAATGAAGGTCTGGGTCACCCCACCAGGCAAAAAACCACAATCAGCTGAAGTGATTGCTGAGGGCAAAGGTAATACAGAATGGATAGTCGAAGAAAATAGTTCTACTTACCAATTACAACCACGTGATCAATTGCAGAAATGAGGTTTGGAATTGTTCATGTATTTTCTGTTTATAAGCTTATTGAATCTTTTCTTTGTATATGTATGATATATCAGCTACAATTGTAGCTCAGTGTGTTCTCATTTATATGTATGATAGATGTTTGATGTTAAGAATAAGTTTGATTTCATTGATGTCTGGAAATTTTATATGGGTAAAGAATTGTGCACAGGTGCCATGTTGGCAAGGGGTGGATTGTGATGGGTAGGTTTGTTATGCCAACATGGCCACAGAAGATGGGTGGGTCCATTGTGACAGCACGACCAATAAATACATGGGACGAATTGAAGGGCAGAGATAGGAAGGGCTCAGCGAGTCCCGCCCTCTCTCTTGCTTCCGGATCTTTGGACCACAGAGCTGCCTTGTTCATCCTGTGCCTCGATTTCTAAACAACATTATCCGTGGGACACCTAATTGTGGACTGTGGAGCTGTGAGTTGAGGTTCCTTCAATCCCTACTTCACCACGCTCCTGGGATATACATCTCTTGAGCTGGGGACTGTTGGACTCTGTCCTCTGGCTGACTGTTGGTGACCTGCTTTGCCATTTGCTGCCTGTGACCAGATAGGCTGGATTGCTCTACAGAGGACTGCTCAGTGGACCTGAAGACTTGAAGGACTGCCAGTCTTCTAGCTGCCTCACGCAAGTGAGTTGCACCGAGCAATTTGTACTGCTTTATAGATTACTGAACTCTTTCTTTCTTATCTTATATACTCTTCTTTCTATATAAGTATATAAAGAGAATTAATAGTGTCCTGGTTTTATTTTTCTAGAGAAACCTCTCTGACACAAATACATATACGCATGTTTATGTTAACATCAGCTAATGCTTCACCCATGATGGCACCAGCATTCCCAGTTGACACTTAGACGCTGCATGTTTTCTTCTGCATGCTCATTGCTGCTGCCGTGTGGTATGGTCCAGTCAGCGCTGGGTCTCAATGGCACCACAGACATTGAACAAAGCACTTCCCCGTCCTGACTCTGCTCATCATTGTCCAGCTGAAGCCCCTTGTTGCAGCCACCGTTCAATGCATAAAATCAAGAGTTTTCTTGTTTCCCTGACCTGCCACTGAGCAGGAAGTCATTTTACAGAGACTGGTTTCTCCTAATAACGTGCCTGAAGAACATGCAAAATCTCCCCATTTCACTGCTCAGACGAATTTGGGCTGTGCCTCTTTCAAGACAGATCGATTGCCATCCTGACGATCTCCAGATCCTTTAGTATTCTTCGTTAACCCCACATTGCAAGTACTTTGGTTCCTCTTTAGCTTTTTTCTGTCATGTGCAACTGTCATGTGAGGTGTGTGGCTTGGGCGAGGCAGACTTCAAACCTCAAGGCAATATCTTTGTTTGGGATAACATCCAAGATACAAATTAGTATTACATAGAATAAGATGCACATGCTTTAAGAATCTTGCTTGATTCATATGTATTTATCTTAATGAAGCTATGACTATAGAATATTTAACTCACATCTTCTTTATTGCAAAAGGAAATCTCCCCCTCCAAAAAAACAAAAACCTTGGTCAGGGTAGTTAGTCCCTTGGGAATTGACTAAATGTATGCAGTTGTACTCCCTACCTCTATGAAGCTGTCAGAATAATGTCAACAACTTTGTCTGTTTATGCCCAGGAGGGAAGCTTTATTCTAAACAATGTGATTTTATTAAGACAGACAGTATATAAAATTTGGCAGAAGATATTAAAATTCTTCACCAGCAGTCTTGAAATATAGTATTTTCCCTTAGCAATATGTTGTTTCTGAAATCTCATCTGCATTTGTTTATATTTCCTATCTACTTATCTGTTTACCTCTATCAATCTTCCCCCAAGAAAACACATAACACTCTTGCTTACATTTTCTTAAATTAGCAAACGCCTGTGCAATTATTTCTTTAATGTGTTACCTTTCAAAAAAAATAAGAAAACACATATTTACATAGGGAAAATCATGTAAAGTTTTCAAATTTTGGCATGACAAAAATGACACATCAAGGGTGAGTGTATAGAAATAGAGTCATAAAGTGACAGTTGCAAAAATTAGAATCATGTAGTATAAATGAAATTTACTATTAAAGGGAAAATGATCTTATTTACACAGGATAAAACCACTTTGAAGCACAGTTATAACTATTTTCCAATGCAATAGTATTCTAAATAATGTATTACTTCATCATTTCCTATTTGGAACTATCTCAGATTTTGTGTTTGATAGATACATTTTTATTCTGATTTTGTTTAAAGTATCTTTGCTCAAATAGCTGATTTAATAAATATCTTCCTCTTTAATATCAGTCCCAACACCATGAAATAAAATTGAAACTATTTGGTTTCATGTATGTATTTTACAATGGAGCACCAGGTAATAGTATAAGTATTTAAAGTACTATATTTTTAATATAGAAATGAGTGTGATTGATATAAATCAGTTTATTTATACGGATAACTTCTATAACCTCCATTATTAGAGATGTTTGGCTATAAGGCCAAAATGAATATCACAATTAGGTGAATAGTAATCTCAGAAAGAGTGATTTTATTATTAACTATGCTTGACTTGGTTAGATCATTTATGTTAGGAAAATAAATCTTGACATTTATATGGATAATTTTGTGCCTTAGTTGTCAACCTTCCTGTGAGACATGGGTCTGATTAAACTCTGATTGAGAATGAGAACTGTAATACATTATTAATGAACTCAGTGTAATTGTAAAGTTTTATGACTCAGGGATCAGTGGAAATTGGTTCCATGGTCAGTTTGAGAAATTATGAGAATACACCTTGCACTGACAGTGCTGATAGCTTAGCATTAGTCATGGTCTTCCAACAGCCATGGCCTGTGACAGCACTAATGATAGTCATTTTGTAGCATGACCATGCATTAGAATTCATTTAAAAGAGCATAAAATGTCAAATGTTGGAGTAAAGATTTTTCAGCAGTTCTTGGCACAAGAGGCCTTCTATTACGTGAAGTTCGAGTTTGTTGAAATTATAATTCATTAAGGTTATCTCAAGGAGGCTAATTGGAAAATTTTGATTAAAAATCAATTAAAATTAATTTTTCAAATGATCTCTTTGGGAAATACAATTTTATTGCTCTTACAACCTAAAAAAACAATGTGAAACTTTGTTCCTTGAGAGACCTTCTTAAGTAGTTTTTATATACATGAATTAGTAGTTATGTATAAATGAAAACAAATGTTAAATTGATATTTAATAAATAATTTATGAATCTAATTAATTATATTATGTTTTAGTTTAAAATGCAAACATTGGTTGTTTTGTATAATAAAGCAATTAAAACAAATTTTAGTTTGTGTTTCTAAAGTTCAAATGCTGAATTTTAAAGTCATGCAATAGCATAATAGGTAATGGCATTGTTTAAAGACAAAGACTTGGAAGAGGTAAATATAACATGTATTAGGTGCTTTATGCTAATTCTATAATGCTACTAAACTTTGCACATTTTAAAATTGGAAATGATAGTAATCTTTGATAAGAAGTTCCTGAGATAAAATAATTGGATATTCCACTATTTAAGACATATAGGCTATTAGATTCTTTCTATTATCAGCTCAACATAATGACATTATTCAGTAACATTCTGGTCACAATTTTACAGTAATATTTTAAAATGAACTAAATGTTGAGATTATATATCACATTTTCATTGAAATAAAAATTTTCAAGATTCTGAGACCAGCCTTAAGAGATTGAAAATACTCTTTAAGAGTATTTTTATCTATTTGAACTTTCATGAAGACCATGATTTTGTTCAGTCTTTAGGCCTCACTGTTTGTATAGATTATTGAATGCAGAGAAATAAACTAGTATGGGTAAGAGTTAGAATAGGTTGAAATAGAATGAGAGAAACAAAAATAATCAGTACATAAATATAAGTAGCTGATAAAATGTCAAGTATATTTTAACCATGGGAAAGAAATTTTAAAATTCTATGTTCATTGAGTTTATAAAATGTTAGCCTTATTCAAAGAGAACAAAATTACATAGAAATTTATTAATGATACTACAATTAAAGGATTGATTAAGAATTACTTTTTCAAAACTCAATGCCAACGGGTCAATTATTTTCATGAATACACTTTCCTTTATTTTTTATTTTTATGTTTTTCCTCACCATACAGACTACACTTATTGATCCATAAGTTGGCCAGTTTTCAGTAGTAGCATCAATATGGATCTCAAAATAACTTACATTTTTGGGTTTCACTTGACTGTTTCAGGTTCTGGAATAATCATTTGCATCCTGCCATCATGTTTCAGAGCAGCTAGAACAACGGTTCTCAGCTTGAGGGTCATAATCCCTTTGGGGACTGAAGGACCATTTCTCCAGGATCACCTGATTCATAATAGTAGCAAAATTACAGTGATTAAGTAACAACTAAAATAATTTTGTGGTTAAGGATCACGACAACATGATGAACTGTATGAAAGGGCTATGGCATTAAGATGATTGAGAACCACAAGGAGAACTTACAGTGATCATTGGAGGACAAAATGTGTATGTGAGTGGATTCTCTTTGAAATGTTGCTATTTCTGTTTCAAGCCACTTGTATTATTTTTACTATTCTTAACTGCTCAGTGATAAATATAAAAATATCCCAAAAAACAATGACTAAAGAAAAAGCTGGTGATTTTCTGGGTTTCTTATCTCTCCTTTCCACTTTCATGAACTAGTACTATCAGTTGCATTATCAGAACTGCTGTCTGCCACATGGAAAAAATTCTCATGAACACTAACCATAAAGCATGTGCAAATTAAAGCTGCAGTGTGATATTACTTTTTACCTAGGAGGCTAGTCAAATTAAATAAACAGCAACAGCAACAACAAAACAAATGTTTGAAAGGATGTGATGTTACGGGAACTCAGGAACACTGTTGGTGGACTTGCAAAACCATACAAAGTATATGGAAAATGCTGCAATGATATTTTAAGCAACTGGGAATGGAAATCCCAAATGATCTAACAAACAAGAGAATTATTAGGCATATACCCCAAATAAATGAGTCACAATCACAGTGGAAGTATTTTTGTCAAATTTACAGCCACACTGCTCACAATAGTAAGAAACTGCAAAGTCCAGTAGCCCAAAAGAGGAAGAAGGGATAAAGGAACTGTGGTACAGACACACTATGGGATGTTATGCATCGCTAAAAACAGTGATAAAAGCACCTTATGACACGGAAGGACGTGGGAACCATTATGCCGAGGAAAATCTGTCAGTAGCAAAGGGACAAATGTTGTATGAATCCATAACTATAAGGAGAAACCCCAATTCTCCACTTAGGCAAAATTAAGAGACCAAGTGTCAAACAATTTATTGATGCTATACAAACTTGAGCCAAGGCTGTGACAGATCAGCAGGCTATCTAGAGGACTGAGGTGTTCTTTACTGGAGCATCAAGTTAAGACCAGAGGAGGGGCGCATCTGCATTTCAGAGGAGACCCTGATAATTCAGTTGGTAGGTGTGATGGGGAAATGGGGAGAAGCAACCTGACCTCGGAAGGGAAACAAAACAATAACTGTAGAGATCTTGCAAGGGGAGAAGAAACAGTCCTATTTTGATGGGTAGACACTTAAAATATGCTTTTATCCTAAAGTGGCCAGATTTTAACATTGAGGGGAGGAGGTAGAGGGGGGGATATTCCCTTTCCATTCTCCCACTGTTTCCTACCCTGTTGTGCATTCTTTTAAAAAATCAGGATTTTTTATAACGTTGCGGGATGCAGGACAAATTGTCTGAACTCGGAACTGTCCTGCCAAAAGAGGGCGGCCTGGTCACTTTATAAATCTATCCAACTTTTTTTTTTTTTTTGTGGGCATCACTGCTCTCTGGTGGTGGGAGTAGGAGGCCCAGCCCCACTGCTGGAATTGAACCTCCATCCCAGTGGGCCGCAGTCCCGCGCACAGCCACTACGCCACCGGGGCTCAGCCCAAATCTATCCAACTCTTGGTGAACCATGTCATGGACTAAGTTTATGATGATCTTAGATGTTGACTTTACAAGGAACACAGCCTTCCCCAAGGGCTATACCAGAAGGATCAATGTGGAAGTCTGATAGAGAAAACGGAGCCATACATCAAAATTGCCTGTATCCTTAGAATTAGGACTGGAATATGCCAAGGAGAGAGGACACAAAGAGTGGCCACCCCAAGACTGTAGAATTGGTGGTTGTTGGACTTGGGGTAAGATCCCTGGCTTAATGCTTGTCCAACAATAGGGGACCCAGAAACACCATCTATTTAGTACTTCAATATGCCCCTTTCATTCATATGACAGATTTTAATCTGATAGACAAGGATCTGCTCTTGTAATAAATGATACAGGAAATTTTCCCCTAATCCCAACCTCCATACTCAAAGAAAACTGAACTCAATCAATTAAAAAAAATCAATCTGCACAAAGCAATATGTCATGAATTATGCATAAACTCATTATCAATATTATCTTAAATTCTATGCAATCAAGTGAGCAATTTTATCAATGAAATCACCTTACTATATTCCACAGGGATAATTAACAGGGATTCAATTCTCATTTCTTTTGTATTGGGTTTTTTCTTTTTGTCTTTTTCGTTGGCTTTTGTTTTTGTCATAATGTGATCATGAAGGTAAACTAGAGGTGTTCAAATTCCAAGGTCAAGCAGATGGATTCTGGGCTCTCATGAAAATCTAACCTCGTTTCAAGAATAGTTAGTTCCTTTAACATGGCCTTGCTCAGTACTGACCTTCATGAAGAGATTGTTGAAAAATAAGGGTGCTACAGCACATTGTCGCAAAGAAAGCAAAAGGTGCCAGGCTATCAACTGGAACAGTGGGGGTGGGGGGGGTCTTAAAGGCTAGTATGCAAGTAAGTGCCCATCTAAGTGAGGCAAGCACAAAGTTCACACAGGAGAAGCGTGCCAACTTGTGATCCAAAGATGATGATTAAAAAAATCAAATATGATGAAGAGAAAAATATTGGCGCTTAAATTGTAAACACTCAATTTGTAGAAGACTCTGCAGGATAGTGCTATCCCCAAATCTGTCTGCAGAGTATCTAGTCAGATTAAGATTCTAGCAGATCCCCTCTAGCTACAAGCAAGGGATTAGTTTTACTCTCAGACAGATCAATATTCTTGTAAACATAATTATGGTGGATATACATGTTAAAATATGATAGTTGGCCAGTTTACATTCCTCTTGATCCAACATGAATTTGCTCTAGTCTTAAAAATTCCTCAGTTGTTGTTTGCAGAAATGTCTGTACCACAGATATTTCATCTCTGACTTTGAAATATTGCTAGTAGTCTGTTCTTTCTTATGCTTTATTTTAGTTTTAATTTGTATGTTATTACTATTTTCTGGTTTGATTTCCTAGTCTATGAAACACAAAGGAGTAGATTCATAGAAGCAATAACTGATGCAATTATATGGGAATGGATGGGGAGGTTTGGGGAACTAACAGTGAATGTGTACAAGTGGAGGGAGCATGAGAACTGATTGTAATGATGTACATGTCACTCTCTTTAAAATAAATTGAACTACTGGAAGTGTATGACATGTGAATATCAGGCATAATGAATCTATTTTGTCTAAAGAAATAAAATTTGTCCAGTGTTTACTGTCGGTGAAGGAGGAAGAGTTTTTGCTTAGGGCACATTGAGTTTATGTTAATACAGTTGAAATAATTAGGAAAAGAATATCAATATTGGTCGTACAATGCGAAGACTATAATCAAGGGCATAGTGTTGTACAAGTGGAAGTTGCTGAATTGGAGAAGGTTTTGTTGTGCATTTTTTGCCAAAATTTAATAAGTTATATGCATAACCATGAGTGTAAGCAAAAAGATATAATTGTGGTTTGCGTGAGAACAGAGAAAGTAAGGAGTATAAAAAATTTGCATAAAATTAATGTAGATTATCATACAGCACAAAAAGCCATATGAAATCCCATATCCTTTCATTCTATTTTCTAGAAACATTTTGAAACTTTCTATATTTTCTGTAATGTGTTTTACTCAATATACTGCAATTTTCTATTCTTTTTACTTTTACCCAATAGATCTATAAGCATGCATGTGGTTTTAAATTTTCTAGAACTCTCAACTGAAATGTGAAAAAATCCCTTATATTGGTGATATTTTAAATTAAACAAAAATTATGAAAGGGTGGCACTAAAGTGTGTGTCCATGCAGTTGTGTGGGTATTTTGGGTACTGTCAAGTTGCTTTTCATTCTTGGTGACCCTGTGCATGACAGCATGGCTGTGCCTGGTCCCCTGACATTGTCACTGTCCTTACCATGTTTGAGTCCATTGTTTAAGGCAAAGTTTTCGTTTTACTGCTTTATTAAGTGTCTTTTAAAAATTATTCTATTGGGGCTATGTTTATAAATTGTATAACAATCCATCATTTAACTGCATTAAGCATAATTGTACATATAATGCCATTAACGTTTCCCTAATATTTTCTTTCTACTTGAGCCCTTGGTTCCAGTGCCTCATTATTTTCCTTTCTTCTTTCCCCTCCTGCTCATAAAACTTTGATCAGTTATATATTGTAATTGTTGTTTCATGTCTTACACTGACCATTGTCTCCCTCTACCCACATTTCTCTTATTCATTCCCCTGAGGGGTGGGCTATATACATGAACTTTCATGCATTCCCCCTTTCTCCAACTCCCCTCACCCCCTGTACTCACCATCCACCTACCTCATGATAATATTACTTTCATTACTGATTCTGAGGGGTTCGTAGGTCCTGAATTCCATGTGTCAAGAGCTCTTATCTGTACCAATGTGTGTGCGTCAGTCTAGTCAGACTTGTAAGGTAGAATAAGGAATGCAATGGGAGGAAGGAAGCTTTCAGGAATTAGAGGAATGGTGTACATTTCTTTGGTGCTATACTGCACCCTGGTTGAATTATCCCTTCCTTGTAACCATTCTATGTAGGGATGTCCACAATGGGCTTTGAGTTTCCACTCCAACACCTCTCTTTTCACATTAATGTAATAGTTTGTTTTAATCTTTTGATACCTGATATCCGATCCCACATAAACCTCATGATCATACAGGCTGTTGTGCTTCTTCCATGTGGGCTTATTTACTTCTGAGCTAGATAGATGGTTGCTTGTTTACCTTAAGACGCCAGGCACTATATCTTTTGTTAGCTGGGCACTGTCAGCTTTCTTCACCATATTTGTTTCTGCACCCATTTTGTCTTCAGTGATTATGTCGGGATAGTAAGCATTAAAGTATCAGCTTATTAGATCAAAAAGTTCTATGTTTAGAGAGCCTTGATTTTAGACCAAATGTCCATCTGATATCTTAATACTTAACATATATCGGGCTTTATGCCTTTAATTATAAATTAATATGTTTACATATATACACTTACCAACGTTGGTCTCTCATGATTGTATTAGGCTTGGTTATTGTGAGAAAGAAAACCAATGGCACTCATGTATGTGCATCTAATAACTTTATATCAAGAAATGATTTTATAACAAGAAGTCCCAGCTTAGTCCAACTCAAGTCCATAGGCCTGATACTTCCCAGAGTCCTCCTTGCACTCATGTAGCTGGAGGTCAAGGAAGCAGAAAGTTACAGAGGAAAGCAGGAGAACATCGCTCTGTGGTTGCAGTTAGGTGAACCTAACTTCAGTGATGTGGTAGTGAAGATTCAAGTCAATTTGATGATACCTTCTTAAAGGTAGTTTTGAAGTCCAATCTATCAAAGGGTGGTTAATTGGGGGGGCTCTTTTAATAAGAAAAAATGGGAGCTTCACCCCTCTCTGCCCCTTCATCATCCCTGTTTACTGGGATGCTGTACCAGCTCCATGTGTTTTTTCTGACTCTGGGAGCCACCTGAGTGCTGTCATTATCCTGCCTTGTTTCCCCTGATCTTGCATCTACGTGCATCTGCACTCACTGGTCTGTGATCTTGCATGCTGCTTCACCTGCTTTATTGGCATCCTGAACAACTTCAACTTTTTATCCTGCTGCTACCTATTGGTCCAACTGTAACAATGTTATTCTCCTTTAGCATGAGTTGCAATCTATACTGAAGCTGCAATTCTGGATATTCATCAGCAAGTACTTCAAATCTTGATCATTTTTATCTAGAAAAATGTGTCACCTGCACATCCCAAGTTGATAATAAAACTTTCTCCTGAGGCCATATTCTTCTTCATATAAGCCTGCTTCACTGATGATTTGCTCAGCATAAAAATTCAATAAATATGATGAAAGGATACAATGCTGACACACATCTTTCTTGAATGTAAACCATGCAACATTTTCCCTGTTCAACTTGTACTATTAGCTCCTGTTCCAGATACAAGTTCCACATGAACACAAAGACGTGCTCTGGAATTCCCTTGTTTCTCAAGGGATTCATAGTTTGTTAGGATTCACACAGACAAATGCCTTGGCATAGTGAAAGCATAAGTAAACATCTTTCTGTTCCTGTCTGCTTTGATCCAAGCATCATATGATACAATGACCCTTGTTCCACTCCTCATCCACATCCAGCCAGCATCTCTGACAGCTCCCTGTCAATGTCCTACTTTATTTCTTGTTAGATAACCTTCAGCAGGACTGGCATATGTGATATGCTTCTACACTTTCAGCATTCTGTGGGGTAAACTTAATTTTTACCAGGGACAAATAGGTGTCTCTTTCGATCAGTTGGCCAAGTAGCTGTCTTCCAAGCTTCTTGGCATAGACCATTGAGTGCTTCCGGTGCTTTATCACATTATTGAAACATTTGACATGGTATTCCATAAATTCCCGGAACCTTGCTTTTGGGCAATGTTTTCAGGGCTTCTTGAATTCTTCAGCTATAGTTTTACTTAAAATTCAGATATGGTTGCTTTTTTTCAGAATAATTAGAGCTTGACATCATGTATGTTTATAGGTGAATTTAGGAAATGCACATTTCTCCAAGGTATTGGGATTTTACCTATCTATGCTATGTTTGGAAGCTCAGGGCACATTTGACATTCTTTATTAGTACTACATTTCAAAAACATGGATACTGTTTCAGTCTTCTTAATTCGATATCCAACTCTCACATGCTTTTGAGGTGATTGAAAGTACCACCTTTATAAATTATCAAGGGTTCATGAGGGAAGGGGAAGTGGGGAGGGAGGGTAAATATGAGGAGCTAATAGATACCAAGGGCGTAAGTGGAAAGAAAATGTTTTGAGAATAATGATGGCAGCAAGTGTACAAAGGTACTTTGCATACAAAGGATAGATGTATGGATTGTGATGGGAGTTATATGAGCACCTACCCCACCCCAAGTGATGAAAATACAGAAAGAAAGAAAAGAAAATACCACCTTAGTTGTCCAAGTTACCTCCTTGTTTTTCAACACTTCTTAGAGCCCATTCCCTGGAAAAGGACATCAGACATGGGAAAGGAAGACCAGGGATAAAGAGGAAGGCCCTGAACAATATACACTGACATAATGACTGCAGCAATATGCTCAAAACAGAATAATTGTGAGATGGCACTTAATAAAAACAGCAGCATGCAGCAGTTTGTGTGGACTGTGTCATTTTTCCATCCTGGTTTTGAGTACAGTATTTGTACCTTGTTTTAAACCAAATCCAATCAGCAATCTGATTATCCAGGAGGGTAATCTAATTACCTGTTCTAACTTCCATCACCTCTCTCTCTCATGGGTGTCTGGCTATGAGACATACTCTTATTTTGCATGAATGTATGTGTCAAGACCCTGAAAAACAATAGTGAATAACAGAGAGCAAAACAGAACCATTAACCAAGTCTGCTTTAGACCTGGGCTTCCTGTCCAAGAAGCACTTTCCAGATAACTCAGACCAATGGAGTAGTGTGAATGGCAGGAGGGGTTGTGGTGGTGGCAGCTAGCCAAGCGTTTGGTGGATGGGATCCACCCAGAAAAGCCTTTCTTCTAGCTGCCTACTGATCGCATAACTACTTTGCTACCTGTGCATAGTACTTATGCATTGGACTGCTAACCACGTTATCAGCAGTTCGTAACCACCAGCTACTCCACCAGAGAAAGACAACCCCTTTATTCCCATAAAATATTTCAGAAATTCACAGGGACAACCCCATCCTTTCCTACAGGGCAGCTATGAGTGAGCATTGACTCGGTGGCCTCAAGTTTGTTTTATATCTTTTTTTCTGCCTCATGATTCCCCCAAATAAAGCCACCAAAACCGATATGGAACACAGCTCTATCTGAAATCCATGGAACTGCCAGGAGTCAAGGTCAACTTGGTATGAAACTGCTTGCCTTTTGTTTGGTTTTGGTTAGCAAGTCACTCTCAGAGTGTGCAGGACAAATCTGACTGATTTTGGCTCACAGTTAAGTTACTGTTTTTGGGCTGAGCACCGGTGTAGTAGTGGTTGTGCGCAGGACTGTGGCCCATTGGGATGGAGGTTCAATGCCAGCTCCACGGAGCAAAGGCTGGGCTTCCTACTCCCATCACCTGAGGTCGGTGATGCCCCCAAAAAACAAAAAAAAAGTTACTGTTTATGGCTTTCTGACATGTATTACCTTGAGTAAATTATTTTGGCTTTTGGAGTTTCAGGTTATCCATTTATAAAACTGTAATTATGACAAACACTTTCTGGCTTGCTCTTTCATTAATATTTAATGTTTTAAAATTCACTGAATATGAAAAAATATGTTAAGAATGTTATGTGTGTAATAATATGCTAAAATAATCGTTCTGAAATATTTTAATTAGTTATGACATGCAGTTGTTTTTCAGGTCATTTTTTTCAGCTAATTAATCAATATTCATAAGAAAAGCAACACATTATTTTCTTTGGGTATCATTGAACTCGTTCTTTCATAGAGCACTCCCCAGGTAAAATAGTATGATACTCTGCCTGTTGCTGCTCTATTCCCACACTTGTTATATGTGAAACCTTTATGACTGCTATTAGTCTGACACTCACATTGAAGGTCTTTCTTTATGACAAACCTTCTACTTTTCAAAGCATGATGTCTTTTTCCAGTGACTGATCACTTTTGGTAATATGTCCAAAACTTTGGAATTATGTCTAGCCATCTTCACCTTTAAGCAGGACTTTTTCTTGAACGTATTTGTTTATTCTTTTGATAGTCCATGGGACTTATAGTATTCTTCACATTTGATTCAAATCCATCAAATTATTCACCAATCTCCTTTATTGATTGCCTCACTTTCATATGAA
Source organism: Nesogale talazaci (assembly GCA_004026705.1). Lineage (NCBI taxonomy): Eukaryota > Metazoa > Chordata > Mammalia > Afrosoricida > Tenrecidae > Nesogale > Nesogale talazaci. The sequence goes on from PVJH01007757.1 coordinate 65,777, forward strand.
TGAGATGATTGAAATGATCATGGCCTAGATCATGTTTACCTGAACCTCAAAGTGACACCTTTGATCTTTGACATTCCCAAGATGTCTATTGCAGCAGATTTGCCCAGCTGATTTGTAAGACTGGATATTTTAACTCCCTTGACCATGGATGTGGATCCACATTAAATGAAAACCTTGATAATATCAATCTTTTTTCTAGATCTTTCATTGTGTGATTAATTAACCAGTTGCAAGGATGTTGTCTGCTTATTTTGAATTGCAGTTCCTACTGAAGGTCACACTATTTTACTTTCTTCAGCAAGTGTTTCACAACTTTACCAGAAAGACTATGTCCTCCTTATATTACAGGTTGTTGATAAGCCCTTCTTCAATTCTTATGTCATGTTCTTCATCATATAATCCAGACTCAATGATTATTTGTCCAGCATTTGTATTACATAATAGATATAGTGAAAAGGTACATTCTTGAGACATGACTTTCTTAATTTTAAATCACACATTAATCTCTTGTTCTAATTAATTCATAACTCTAAGTCTATCTACTGCTTCCAAATGGCACAATTGGGTGTTCTAAAACTCTCACTAATCTAAATGTGATTCATAATTTGATATGATTCATTCATTCTACAGCCCCCGTGTAATCAAGGAAACACAAGCAGACATTTTTTTGGGGGGGGGGCAGGTATTATCTCCTTTTAACCAAAACTCATCTTATGTCAGCAATGGTGCTCCTCCTTCGAAGTTCAAGATGTCAGAATCAGGCTTGAGTTTCTGGAAGCTCCCCATCATTTTTGTGTTGCAGGTGACTTTGAAAATCTTCAACAAAATTTTATTTGCACGAAATATTAATATTATTGCTTGTGATAATGCCATTTTGTTGAGTCATCTTTCTTTAGAATGGGCAAGCGTGCCTTTTGGTTGGGTTGTCAGGTCTTCTCGATTTCTTAGCAAATACTAGTGAGTGCTTACACTATTGCATCCATTTTTTTCCATTCCTGAAAACTTTTTTTTTCTTTATTGCTTACAGAACTGCTTGGCCTTCTTCCTTCAATACCAGGCTTCATGAACATATTTAATATCTTAGAATAGTTGATGCTGACCAAATATATTTGCTGTAACTCTGTGTATTTGCTTCATTTTCTTTTTGTGTTTACTGTATCATCATTATTTCCATAGAATCCTTCAATATTTTAACTCATGACTTTAGTTTTTCTGTGAGATATTTATCCTTGATATATGTTCAATCTATTATTTATGTTGCTTTCAAACTCCAGGCCTCTGCATGTTAATTATAGCATTTTACTTTGTCTTCTAAAACTGCCTTCAGAAATTTTTGTCCAGTTCTTTTGCTTCATAATTTCTTCCATTCACTTTAGCTACTTCATGCTCAAAAACAAGCTTTCAAGTCTTTTTGGCAACCACTTTGATCTTTTCTTTCTTTCTTGTCTTATAATTGACCATTGAATTTTCTCATGTATGGTAATACAAATAGCATTCTATAACTCTTAAGGTCTTCTGTTACTGGTGCATTTTACATTAAATCTGTTCTTGAGATTCTTTCTATATTCTAATGAGATATAGTCCAGGTTATATTTAAGTTCTTATGAGTTTATTATAATTTGCTTCCTTTTCAAATTTAACATATATTCACAATTAATGACCTATTCTACAGTGGCCTATGGCCTCATTTGGCTTGATTTTATTGAGGTGCTCACTCCATCATCTCTTCTTCAGATGCAATCAGTTGCATTCCATATGAGGCACATGTGTACAGTTTTCTTTAAAATTTTTTGTCCAAAGTACTTTCCATGGTTTATCTTGGAAAAATACTCTCATGTCAGTCCAGATTTGGTTTTTATCACCAAAGACATATTTCCAACCACTTATCTTTCTTCTTTCCAACTTTTGCATCCTGGTCATCAATAATTATCAATACATCTTAATAGTATATTTCATCAACTACCAGACTGAAAAGTTTGGTAGAATTCTCCAATTTCTTCATTACTGGCTTTAGTGTTTGGTGCATAAACTTGAATGATAGTTGTAGTAGCTGGATATCCTTGTCAGTATTTGCTATCATCTAATAGCATTAAAGAATTGTACTTCAAGATATATCTTAAAATGTTGTTCTTGATGATACATGAGATATCATTTCTCTTAAATATGTCCTTCCTAGGGTAGGAAACTATATGGTTTTCCAATTCAAGATGGCCACTTTTGCTCACTAATGCCTAGGATATTGATCTTCAAGTGTTCTCTTTCAATTATAACTATTTCCAGTTCTTATACATTAATATTTTGTACAGTCCACTTTCCTATATTACTTGGATGTTTCTTCTCATTTTTAGTTGTACCCAATCAGCAAAGAAGGTTTCCAATTTTTTCTTTATCCACAATATTAAGGTTGACCCTGCTTTGAGGAAGTAAATCTTCTCCAGTCATATTTTGAGTGCCTTCTAACCAGAGATTTGTCTTTTGGAACTTTATGCTATTGATTTTCAGTAGTTAATCACTCACAATTGACGAGTCTATTCCTTCTTCATAGTCTTAATTTGGGAAATACAGTTAAAATCTGTTTACCATGTGTGATCCAGCTGCTATTTGAAATAATTTCTAGATCCTAGTATCAGATAAACTACCACAGTGCAGCAAATAGACAAAGCTTTAAAATTATTGGGGGGGGGCACTTGGAAAAATACTCATTGTCTTTGATTTGATTATGACTCCTAAGAATTCTAGAATGAAGAGAAGCACTGTAGTCTTCCAAGCCAGTAAATCTGTTAGAGAACATAAAGGCTTATCGTTACCCACCAAGAAGGTATTCAGTTTAAACTGCTGACATGGTGCTTAGTCATCAACCTGCCACATAATCTACCACACAGCACAGTTAGAACTTTGTCTTTTTTTTTTTAACCTTTAAACTATAAGTATCAAGCAATAGCATCTTAAAAGAATCTTTAAGATTCTTAAAGATCCAGAGTAAAGATCATAAAATGTATCTCTGCACTTATTTGAAAGTGTAGAGACATCATTTGGGAGGAATTAAATTTGTATATATTGCAATTCGTAGCTATCAATCCTAATTTTAAAACTATCCAGAAATTATAAAAGATAGTATTACCAACTTATTAGAGTCAAGTTTTGTGGTCATCAGATGGACTGTGAAGGCCCTTGTGTTCTTTAAAATAAAATTAATTTATTGTCAAAATATTTGCTTTGCTTTTCTCTCAAATAAAATAAAACTTCAGTAAACATTGATGAATCTATTCCTAAGCCATGTAAATATAAGATATACAATTTTATAATATGTGTCAATGGGTAAATAAATAGAAACTTCTATGTTTTAGATCAATTAAATTAATTTTGTTGTCAAAGAAAATTTCAGAATTAACTAGAGATTAAGCTTGATGTGCTTACATTTTCCTAGAAGTCGGTTATCCTTTAAAATTTTTGCCTGTGAAAACCTAGAATTTTATGTCAAGAGGCATTTTTTGAACACAAGAGTAGGTTAAAAAAGAATTGTTGAAAAATTATAGAAACCTTTTAAAATTAAGAAAATATGAAGCTATTGTTTTTTTATCATATCCTTGTCTTTAACATTCTGCAAGTGGTGTTTAATCAGGCTAACCTCATTAGTGACTGTTCAAGTAATTTATTATGGACAACAGAGAATAATGGGAATTCCAGCATACTTCTTTGAGCTCACACAGAACCGCAGAAGTCTCTGTTCTGAATAGATTTTTTTTTGATTTTTTTGTTTGTTTTTTGGTATTTTGGCCATCACTGCCCTCTGGTGGTGGGAGTAGGAGGCCCAGCCTTTGCTTCTGTGGAGCTGCTGCTGGAATTAAACCTCCATCCTAGTGGGCCACATTGCCACGCACAACCACTACAGCACAAGGGCTCAGCCCCTGAATAGATGTTTTTTTAAGGCATTTGAATAAAGTAAAGCACATGACATAATTTTAAATCAGAATTATTGTTTCATTTTATTTAATTTTAACCATATGTATTCAACATATATGCTAAGTAAATAATGTAACAAACTGGTTTATATGCAGAAGGCTATGGCATTAGGACTGGGGAAGACCTAGTAAGAGCACATGATATAATCTCACCAGCTGAAAGTGAGGAAGGCTTGAAGTTCTTGCTGATGAAAATCGGGTTTTGCAGTATATATTGCAAGTCAATGTACGACAATTTAAAACTTCAAAATTGGACCATTGTGTAACACCGTGATAAACCAAAGAAAGATGTCCCAGGTTTCATCTTGCTTGGATCTGCAATGTTCTTGGAAGCAGCAGTCAAGAAATCAGATGCACCTTGAAAACATTATCTGATTGCATTAGATAAATCAAGTGTGGAAAGTCTCTTTAAAGCAGCAGCTATCCACCTGTGATTGCAGTCCCTTTGGGGACTGAATGACTCTTTCATAGTGGTTGTCAGATTCATAAAAGTAGCAAAATTACATTTATGAAGAAGCAACAAAATAATGTTATGATTGGGGGGTCACCACCACATGAAGCACTATATTAATAGATCATGCATGAGGAAGCTTGAGAGGCACTGCTTTCAATTGTTGAAGAACAAAGATGTCACTTTGTGGACTAAAGTGAGCCTCACTCAAAGTATGGCATTGTCAGTCTCCCTTCTGCATGGGAAAGTAGGGTGTCAAAAAAGATGTGAACAGTGCTCCATGTTAATCATGATAATGGCAAAGAATGGTGAAAGTATCATGAACTGCTAAGGGAACAACCAGGTAGATACAGCCAGGATGCTTCTTAGAGGGGACACTTTGTCCCTTGTTCTTTTGATATGTTAGGAGAGATAAGTCCCTGGAGAAGGAGATCATGCTTGGTCAAACAGAAGGGCATAGAAAAAGAGGAGAGATAAGTCCCTGGAGAAGGAGATCATGCTTGGTCAAACAGAAGGGCATAGAAAAAGAGGGAGGACATTGACAAGACGGAGGTGAGAGGATGGTGCAAGACTGGTGAGTTCTTTGTTTTATCTTACATAAGTTGTTATGAGGTGGTACCTAACAACGGCACTAACAACAAAGTAACAATAACAATTCTTCGATGAAGTACTCTAGGCTCTTTTGCATACACTCCATCAAAAGAGAAGTTTGGGCAACTTCAAAGGAATCAACTTATCTTCCTTAAAATATTCTTTGAGTTGGAGGACAAAAACCAAAAGGATAGGAGAGACTTTAACTATAGGAGAAATCAGTCAGTATTCCCAAACAGGTGCATTTTGATGGAAAAAAAACATTATAGATAGATAGATGCATGGATGGAAGATGGATGGGTAGATAGGTAGATGATAGATGCCGTTAAAAAATATTTTAATTTATCTCATCAATTGTCATGAGTCCTTCAGTTTCAAAATTACTCTTTGTGCTTCCAGAAACCATATATTATAACCATCTGAGCTGACTTCTCTACGTTAAATGTATCTGGACTAGTATATTCCCTCAGAAGACTGTTTGAATAGATATTTTAAGTCATTTTAATGAAATTTTAGTTTGATATAACTTGTCTACTGATGAAAACTTTTCTACATCCATAGCTGGTAGGTTTAAACACAGTTTATTTTTAATAAACTCTTGTATGCATGAACACAAACCTGAATAGACATTCTTTTGGACTGATGTTTTTTTACTTACTCCTGATCACATTATCAGTACAGCAGGTAGAGGTAAATGTTATAGAATCTGTTGGACTAAAGCTAAGATTGTCACAATAGAGTCTAGAAATGTACTTCATTGCTAGGTACCATTGTGATAGCTTCAACTCACAGCAATCTTCATACAGCTGAAAAACAAACAAAACAAAACAAGCAAACAAACAAACTATCCATTTCTGCCCTGGCCTGACATAGCAACTCTTGCTTTATTAGAGCCTATTGTTGTAGCCACTATGTAAATCTGATGTTTGACCCTCCGTTTGTTGAACATATCTTTTTCCAGGGATTGTTTCCTCCTGACAGCATGTTCAAAGTATGGGAGATGAAATCTTGCTTCTTTAATTCCACAGACCACTCTGTCCTTTAAGACAGATTTGTTTCTTCTCCTGATGGGCCTTGGTATTCATTTCCAACTTTATATTTTATATCCATTCCCAACACTGCAATTCAAATACATTATTTTGTCTTTGATTTTCCCTCATTGTTATCCAGCTTTCATATGCGTATGCAATGATTGAAAATTCCATGGCTTGAGTCATGTTGATGTGCACCTTATTCTGTAAAGTAGCATTTTTCCTTTTAAAAATTTGAGAAGATAAAAATTTTTCTGCACTTTTGTCCAATGCAATGTGCTGCTCGATATTTTGACTGCCATTTCCAAGAAATGTGCTAAAGATATTAAATAGTGTAATCTTTTTCACTCCAAATAGTTTAATCTTGAATTATCTACCTTAAAAGTAATTTAATCTGAGTTACCTCAGAAGTATTTTACGATACTCATTTCCATGCTTTAAAAGAACAAAAAACGTTTTGTAAATCTAAGTTATGAATAAAAATACCTAACATATTAACAAATGCTAATTAATTATACTTTTAAAAAGTAATCTATTTTTACCATTTGCAGTCTGGTCATTTCTGAATTATAGTGATCTTATCACACAGTCGAAATGCCATAATATATTAAGAGGTCTGTAAGGGTTTACAGGAGCAGACTTCCAACTGTAGGACAGCTGGTGTTTTGAGTGACTGACCTTTGTCTAAGAATATTTATGCTCTGCACCACCAGAACTGCATTGTTATAATGTATACTTAGGTTTTCAAACTATTGACTGAGTCTCTAACATCTAAACCTTATTTTCTGCTTTAGCACATAAAGTCAGGACACTAACTACAGTCATGTATTCTGTATGAATGTGTGTAGGCACTATCTGACTAGATCACAAAATTCCTGAATTTTAGGAGTGGGTAGATTATTTAGCCCTTGTTTTCTAATACATGACTCATACTGTGATGGATAACAAACATACTCTAAGCGGTCTAAGAATGATGTAAACAATGGCTGAAAATTCACGGTTTTAATTTATAAATCATCTGTGAACAAAAGAATACTATAGATATCAAAAAGATTGGAGGAAAATTCACAGTGTGAAATGAAAATTATATACATTTTATTAGTCAGTGATTTTAGTATAATTATACACAATGACTACTTGCATTATATTATGTAATTTAATATCAACTTAAACTTGTTCCTCTGTCTGTAAGAAATAACTAGAATTCTTAGACACCAAGCCTCCATCTTTGCACAAGTCTAGTTTGAAAATCACCATTGTTTTTGTATGTGTTGAATTTCCAGCAATTAATTTTGGTGAAATGCTTGTCACTAAGCCCAGGCATGATGTTGTTGTTGTTGTTGCTGTTTTGCTTGCACCACAAGCCTAAATATTACCTACCTCAACTGAATAATTTCTGACCAATTATTATTCTAGAAGTTTTCACATTCAAACCATCTACGAATTCCTATTTAGTCCCATAAATACCCTTTGTCTATGTAATTTATCTGCTGTGATCTGATGTGCAGTGGTTGCTGTTGCTACTACTACTGAATCACTTTGTGTTAACTTACTGCTATAAATAACTTTGTATTTTAACTTAGGCAAAGAATTCTTGTATAAGTTTCTGATTGAATGGTCACCTAAAAGTTATACTATAAAGGACTGCATTTGTAGGGATATTGAACTCTCTGTGGAGAAGCCACTCAGAGATAGCTATTACAATTTATTTTCACATGGTCTCACCAATGTCTTACTAAGGTCTTGAGTAGAAGCTGACCTTAATATGCAATAATAAGGGCAGTGCTGGGTAAAATTCCCTCACGGAGATGAACTGGGAGATGTGCTACCAGTGAAGAACAATTTGGTACATCTGCAATGACCTTGCATATCCAAGGCATCCTCGATAATAGAATATGAAGAAACAATTATAAAGGTCACAATTAATTTTTGTAACAGTCTTTATGCTGTAGTAGCAGAGTGAGACATTTATCTGTATATGGATGCATTTTGAAATGCTCTACCATGACTTGGTTAATGGGAAGCATCCAAACTGGTAACCATCTCTGATAGAAAAGCTATAAAAATAATTTGATATTGTTGAATCAAGGTCGAGTCCTAGTAAATTGGCCAGAATGAAAAAAATTGCTTGCAGCTATTTTCTAAATATGTTTTCTTAAGTATTGATTTTGTGTGTTTATTTTGTTGCTGTTGAAACAAGGTGCCCTCAAGCTTCAAATGATAGATAGTAGGTCATGTAGAACAGAAGTAAACAGTGTCTAGGTGTGCGTGTGTGCCATTCATACAATTGCTATATTTGAATCCATTATTGAAGTCACTTTATTCATTTATATCCTTGTTTTATAAAACATGATATATTAACAGAGACTGGTCTCTTGTAATAATGTGTCAAAATTATATCACGTTTTGTCATGTTCCCTTTTAGTGAGCATTCTGGTTCTATGTCCTTTAAGATAAATGTATTTTTACTTCTAGCAGCCCATGGTGCTTTCAATCTTCTTAACCAATGCAATAATCAAAATGCACCAATTCTTCTGCCCTATTATTTGTTGAGGATCCCAATTTAAGAAGAATAAAAAGTGGTTGAAAATGCCATGACTTGTGTCCAGTGTACCTTAGTTCTCAAAACGACACCCTTGTTCTTAACACTTTAGTCAAAATATCTAATTTCTTATTTAGGAGACAGGATAGTGAGGTGGTTAGGGTATTGTCCGTGACCTAGTTACAGGAGTTGATCAACTGTGTGATTGAATGTGAAGGTCATTAGAGATTAGAAATGTAAGGCAATGTAGCCTTGGCGGTTTGGGTTGTGATACAAATGCATGTTGTCTTTCACCAAGGGAACTGATTCATGTACACGCTTTCTCAGCAATAGTGTCTATGGGCTCCTCAGTGATAATTTTGGTGCAATAGCACAGTACATGAATGATATTGGATTGGCATAAAACAGACAATTTTAACAAAGATATTGAAGGCACAACCTACAAGATTACATCAGATACAACTTACGACAGTCACTGGAATCAAGCCTTGTTGTAAGTTGGGGATCCTCCGGTCTTTCTTTGTGGTCTCTCCTTACTCTCCCATTGCTTATTTTCATCCTTCCTCCCTCTGGTCCCACCCACACACTTAGGTCATTCGGATTCATGAGAATGCAAGTAGATGTTTTAAGTTTTGAAAATGAATTACCATATTTACTTGTTATTAAGGCAATACTTTAAAGAATTCTTGAAAGTAGAATAGAGATAGACCATAACTTTCTGTACTATGCCCTTCCACAACTATGAATTCAACACTCTAACTATGTAATAACCATTCTCATTTGCTATTCCTCAATCGTTAAATTGATATTGCATGGTCCATCTTCCAATTGTTGCCTGCACAATATCTCATTAGTATCCTCATAGTGCAGTGTGTAACTATTTGTGAATGAATAAATACTTACTCTGCTCTGGGATTAGTATATGATTAGCAACTGCCTACTAAGAAAGGAACTGATTTGAAAGCAGAAAATCTAACCAATTTAGATAGCTTCCCTGATGAATTCAAGCTTGAATCAATTTATACTCAGTTTTTGAATGTGATGTAATTTTGACTAAAAGCTGAAACAAGATTATTTCTGTAAATCTAATATCTCCTTTCTGAAATGCTCTCTGATATAAAGTCTACTGTACCATGAAATAGGTCTGTTGTACTTTTCCTTTCATCTCTGATGATATGCCTAATAAACTTCTGCTTCATTATAAAAAAAGGACTCATTTCTGAGACTGAACATTATAAGAAAATGGGTTTCCATATTGTTACTCCACCTGATAGACTATTAGGAAATCTGCAAGTGTATAATTACCAAGAGTAATCTTGTTATTACCAATTGTTCATGACCTGGAAATAGGTTCAAAATTGTTAAAGGTACAATGAGATATAATTTCTAACATTTATATGGCCTGTATTTTTAGGAAACTTCCACAATCTAACCAAGTTTGTTTAATCAATTCTACTAACTATGGTGATGCTTGAAAGTGGTGAATATTAACATTTAATATCTAATTAAAAAAAGATTATATTTATGGACTTGTGTTGAAGTGATGATTTGCAATGAGATAAAAAACAAAGTTTCCTTACTGTTAATTTAACATTCTGTGGCTTTGAAAATTATATAGTTGCCAGGCATTAATGTCTCTACCATCTTTATTTAAAAATAAATTATTATTTTTACTTTATTATTAATATAATTAAACATAGACATTAGCCAAATTATGTTTTTAATGTCATTAAGTTGTATGACTTTAAATGTCAGAAGAAGCCAATAGAAATTACCATTCATAGACTTAATTTAAAGCTTTAATTATTTTTAAAAAAAAAATATAAAACAGTGGTCACTGGAAAGCTAGGCAAGCAAGTTTTATTTGTCTGTGTCCTGTACAATAAAATGATGACAAATTGATATTTCTTAGGTTCTTAGGTAGACATGTCAATGCTATACAATAGAACTGCTAATGTGCAGAACTGTGTGTTCTCATTTAAGTTGTAGCTTTACCAGGAAACAATAAGGTTGCGAGGAAAGTATATTCTGTGTTTAATTCCCAAGACTAAACCTTTAATCAACATAAATAACTAGCAGCTTTAATCTGAGCAGGACATATTTTTAGTCAATACATGTATCAGAACTGTGAGTAAATTTTTACTGCAGAATAGGAATTATGCTATAGTTTATTTCCCCTCTTTTTTTCTCATAGATGTCTATTAACTTCCACCTGCTCCAGGAAGTCATGATTTGTATTATGTTGATAGACATCTACAGGTTCAAATGATTAGATTTTGGTCAGGGGAATTCATGCTAGGATATCACTAATAATTATTTTACAATAGTGCATAAAATCTCAAGTCAGATTTTCGTTCTTGTCTGCAGTCTGTATTCTGGGATAGAATAGGAATTTAGATAGTGCAGTCAAGCCAACAGCCTTTCCTTCTGTGCACTATGTAGGGCCACACTGTCCAGTTAGTCCATGTTAATGGTTCTTTGCTACACATTTTTTTGCTTGTAGCCCAAGGGCAGAATATATCATCTTTTCATTTCACTTCCATAAAATCTAAAACTGGGATAAAATCTGCTTTTGAAATTATAGATGAAATAAAGTGAAACTAATCTTAGAAGTACATGACATAGATACAACCTGTTATCTGATTGTGTCTGTTAGTGTTTGGGTTAAGAAATATATCATTCTTCCCTAGTCAAATCTGAACTAATGGATAATGAAGAATACTTCAGCAAACACATAGAAATCAAAGCTACAAATTGATTAATGATAAAATTAATTATAAAAAAATTAGTGTGAGATGATTGATGACACTTGGTTTCCAGAAAAGAATCTCTTACACAGGATTTTGCCTAATATTTTAACTTACAATAATAGAAAAAGAAGAAATAAAGACCAACTCTTCTATCACATGGACCTTTGAACTAAAGCTTTCTCTCACTGATTATTTCCCTCCCCTCCCCTGGTAGGAGGATCAAGGAGTTCAGAATTTAGCCCCGGTGGCATAGTGGTTGTGCAGTGGTGCCAAAAAAAAAAAGAAATAAGGAAGAGAAGAAACCTGCTTTCTTAGCTTTGAATTAATCACTACCTAAAATCCTAATATTTTGCATTTTCTTAAGTGAACTCTCTTGGTAATCAATTCTAACCTGAAAAAAAAAAGTCAAATGTCATTTTAGCTAGATTATTCACTCCATATTAAAGTTCAATTCTTCACCTTTCTCACTCAAACACAAGTCTCCTAAATCATTCTTTGCAACCTCAGAAGAAAACACACATACCATGTTACATAGTGATACTTTTGATGATATTTTGTAATAAATATTAAATGTTCATGACTGTTTGCAAAGTTGAATACATATTAAAAGGAAAAAAAATAACAATCCTTAAAATAAATATCAATTCCAATATCTAGAGTACTATTTAATGTTCAGTAATCTCCAAAAATACTGTCATTATTAGGACTGACTGGACTGTGTCATTTGAGTATGCTGAAGGAATATATTCTTTTTAATATTTTAATGAGCATTTTTGTATGGATTAATGGATTCTGCCTTGTATAATTTCAGTTATTTCTAATTTTGTACCAGACTTTCTTTTCCTGGTTAGAGAAATAATGAATGACATGTATAGGTTAGAATTGACTTTCAGTTTTATATAACGAACTTTCTGATCATGAAAAAGAATATCGGGGCTGAGCCCCAGTGACGTAGTGGTTGTGTGAGGGACTGCGGCCCACTGGGATGGAGGTTCAATTCCAGCAGTGGGGCTGGGCCTCCTACTCCCACCACCAGAGAGCAGTGATGCCCCCCCCCCAAAAAAAAAAGAAAAAGAATATCACAAGAAATAACGGAAAAAGTCAACATAAAAAATGGCTGTATACAAACGAATAAATTAGGACGGAGCACACAATGGAGTACTACACGGCGCTGAAAAGTAGTGATGAACGCATGAAATATATCATCGCATGGGCCTCACCCCAGAAATTTCTGTATACAGTAGCTTTTTTCCTTATTCCCTTTTTAAACCTCTTTTGCATTTTTTAAGTTTGCCTCAGAGGACTCATGCTGTACTTTTCCTTTTGCTCTTACCTGGGCTTACTTCACTTAGCATAATTTCCTCCAGAGGTGTGTATACAATTGATGTATGTATTGATCATGATAAGAGTTGTATGAGTTTCTAATAAAATGATTTATTAAAAATATAAAATGATGATGGCAACAAAGGTAAATATGTGATTGACACAATATATGTATCTAATGTATGTATTGTGATAAGAGATGTAGTAGCCTCCAATAAAATGATTTTAAAAATTAAAAGAAAACAAAAGTACCAAATAAATAAATAAAAAGGATGAGTATTGTGTTAGTCTGGATAGACTAGAGAAATAAATTCATAAACACACATATGGATATAAAGGAAAGCTTTATATACAAGAGGAATAGAACTTTGATAAAGCATCCCAACTCAATCATAAGTCTGATATTAGCTCACCTGTGAAACCAATCTATAAAGTCTCCTTCCAATTTACAAGCTCGTGCAATGGCTATATGAGAATCCCAGGCCAGTGAATGCGGAGTCTTCTGTTTCCAGCGGAAGTCATAGCATTCTTGCGCTGGCAGAGGTCTCCCCATTGCTCCTCATTTCCAAGGCTCAGGGTCCATCAGCAGTATTCATTGGCGGTAGAAGCATCTTAGTGGTGTTCGGGGTCTCCCTGTGACTTCCCAAGCATCTCAGCACTGGCAGGAGTCTCCACATGGCTTCTCTGGCCCCAGAGGTTTGGTTCCATCAGGGTAAGCCCATGTGGCTTCTCCTCTGGCTCCTCCAGTGTTCAAGAATCAGGATCGATCAGCATGCTGTCATCTCATCTTGTCAGCAGTTCGTCTCCCAGGAACTGAGTCGGTTGTCTCTCAACTCCAATTGAGGAATACCGTGAGACTTCCCAGAATTCTCAGGGGAAAGCAATGCCCACACGAGGCCTCATTGGCTATCTCCAGATTGACAGGCTAGACTCCACCCCTACACTCCAAGTGCTGAAATTGGCACAGATCAGTGACTATCACAAGTAACTCGATATAGTTCAAGATAAACTGCTTTGAAGACTTTCCATAATAAGAAACTGAATGAGAATAAATTAGACCAGGGTAGCATTCCATGGGGAGAAATTTGCTATTGTAAAACACTCAGCTAAGATTAAGTTTGATGTGTTAGAAACCAAAAGAAAACAATATAGTTGGAAACAAAATGTGTAATGGATGTATTGTAAATTATACACTAAAATGTTGGTAGATACTAGATTACATAAGGCATGAAAGTAGAATTTTAATTAGAGTGCTATCATAAAACCATATGTAAGAATTATATATAATAACTATGTAATTTTGTACACATTAAAAATCATCAGGATGTGGTGTGAACTTTGAGTTTAGCCCAATTTAGGCCAAACCAAGAAAACCCATTAGTCCAACTAATATTCTGAATTGTGAGCAAAATGAGTTTGACAGAAGAGGATATAAGTTATGGGAATAGAGGTAATGGATTCAGCGAATTATTTGTGACTACAGCTAGTGTGCCTACCTAATAAATCCATTGAAGGTTAAAAAGTAATTAAGAATACTAATAGTTAAGAATTGATGACTATTAATAAAGAATAATAAGATGGAGCTATTTAGCAAATATTTTGTCTTATGCATATTAAAGTAAAATGCATAATGTGATGTTCATTGGCATGGGTACAGGATTTGGTCACTTGCGTTTCATTGTGATTGTGGTGATTATGAATTGGGGCAAACCTCAAAGAAACTAACAATTACAGCAACAGACAGTCATGTAGTGTTGCCAGTCAGCATGCAACTGTGACTGTGTGTACATACTTGAAGTTTATAGAAAGTTCATGACTTTTAATTTTAATGGGACAGTTTTTTCCCTTTTATTGGACATTTATGGTTTATAGTCACTATAAATCAGCTGATAGATTCTTTTTAGTGAGGTATTAATTGTACATAAAGAGAAAAATTGCACTTGAATGAAAGAAGGAATAAAAGAAATCATCACAGAAAGCTGCCTTCTCAAAATATAGTCAACCTTAATGATTGAGGAGTAAAGCTGTCAGGATGTTCTTTTCCTCATATGGTAGACTCAAAATAATAACAAAATCATTGCCAACCTCCATGCATATGAAGAATTGGAACTATTCATATAGAAAGTGGAATGCTTCCTCTTTATTGCAGACATTACACATTACCAAGCATGATGTTCTTTCCAGGAATAGGTCTCTCTTGATCATATACCCAAAGTACATGAAATAAAATCTCACTCTCCTCATTTTTCCAAGCCAGATTTTTTTCAACTTCTGGTATTCCACCATAATTCATTATTCTTCCCTAATGCCATAATTGACACTAATAAATTCTCTGTAGGTATTCTTCATCTATTGTCCAACTAGAACACGCATATGAGATTATTAGAAATGTCATGGCTTATGCCCCTGTTTAACATAAAACCAACTGGTTTCCAGAATAATTAATTTATTTCATTGAACTATTCATGAAGATCTGTAGTCTACTTTGAATATGTTTGAATAAATTCCACTAATTCAGCTTCAGAGACAAGTATAACATATTACAATAAAATAATAACATGGTTGTTATAACCTCATGCATTTCAAAGATTGATAAAATTATTATTGTCAGAAGCAAAATGTTCTATGAAAATATCTTATAATTTATCCCTTTAAGGTATATCACCAAGTATTAACTCTTCTGAAAAGCTTTTCTTCTAATAACAACAAAAAACTAATAAATATCATGGTTTGTGTCAGAAAAAACTTAATCTTAAAAGTGCCATCTGTGCTTCTGAATACTTTAAAAATGTTTTGTGCAGCAGTCTTGCTCATCTTAGGCTTAAGAAAGGTCAGCTAGACTGTTGTTAGCCATAATTATTGGGAAAAACGTGTATTATATTATCTTGAAATTAAAAAAAAAATCAATAACCTATGCCAAATCTGTCTTCAAAAAGAGCACTTCAAGGTATATCCTGATGGATGATGTAGTCTTCTTTCAAGAAGAGCTAATACGATCACTACTAAAATATATTTCAATTTTTGCAGAAGTCATTAATGCCAAAGAAGAGGATGAATCATATCAATTTCTTCTGGCTGAAATTGATTAAACATGCCATCAAGATAGAGTGACAACAACTATTGAAAAGAATGTGAAAGTTGGAATCACAGTGGAAAGGAAGACTTGGTTATAGCTATAGCACTAGAGGTTACATGATTGAATATTTCCAGATGAATTCATTGGAAATTATTTTCTTTCATAAAACAACAGCGGCCACACTTGTGGAGGAACCCACAGTACATTATGGACAAGACTCCTAACAGTTGGGGCTCACTCCAGGAGATATAGATGAGGCATTCCACTCCTGTAAAGACTTATAGTCTTAGAATCTCAAAGGTTCCAAGACTGTTCCACTCTGTCTCAGATTTTAGAAATCATGTGAAGAATAGATTTACTGCCTTGAAATCTTGTGACCAAAAACCAGATGGATTGCAGAAGTAGATCATATGTGAGTGAAACTATAGGTCATTGCAAATAAAAGGAACAATTTATGAAAGATCATTGTGAATGTCAGAAAAGACTTTGAAATTTAGTTAAGTGAATAGAAGAAATTATGAAGCAAAAGAACTGAACATATTTCAAATGTAGTTAAAAATGTTACAATGAAATGTGCAAAGACCTAAAATTACAAAACCAAAAAGCAATCACATATTAGATATTTAACTAGTTGAAAGAGTTGTTGAAAATGATTAAACCTTGAGTTTCAAAATTGATTAATTTATGGCCAAAATATTGAAATAATCAGGAGACAATTTCAAAATATAGGAGGGATTCACGGTCCTTGTACCAAATATTACAAGTGAATGTTCAACCATTTTAGGAGTTAGCATATGATCAAGAGGCAATAGTATTGAAGGAAAAAGATGCAATGAAGCCATTAAAGGAGAAAAGGCAACCAGAATTGAAAGAATATCAATTAGGTAAATTCGACCAATTAATTCAATACTGGACACGTTTACTCATCCAGATCAGTAAATGTGGAAGACAGTTACTTGGCCAGTTGAATAAAGCAGATCTACTTTTGTTTCCATGCCAAAGAATGAATATCCTGTGAAATGTGGCAATAATTAAATAAAATAATTATTATCGCATTCTCATAAAATTAAAGGACAAACCATGCATTACTGCAGCAGTATATTACCATCAAAGTATCGGAAACCGAGACCAGATGCCGAAGAGTATGTAGAATGACAGGAAGTCACTGCTGATGTCAGATCATTCAGACAAATAGCAAATTTTGTCACCATATTTATCAAAATGCTGAGGTATTTGACTGTAGGTCATAACAAATTATAGACAATATTTCAAGGATTAGGTGGTCCACAGCCTTTACTTTTGTTCATCCAAAACCTATAAAAGAGGCAGTTGTTCAAAGAAAAGAAAGAGACACTCATAGTTAAATATCAGTAAAATCATGCTTTGGGGTTGTATCTTTTCACCATACGTATTCAATGTGTATTTCATGCAAATAATTCAGGAAGCTGTGCTGCATGAAACTGAATAAAGAGAACTGGATAGGAGATATCTCATTAATAAACTGCAATATATAAATTGCCATACATTGCTTGCAGAAAAAGAAAATAGTTAATAATTACTGGTAAAAAATGAACACAACATTCTTCAGTATGCATTCTATTTTAACATACATAAAACAAAACCCCTTACAATTAGACCATTTAGTAACATAATAAATGGTGAGAAGATTGAAGTTGTCAAAGATTTATTTTACTTGGAATAAAAATCAACACCAATGAAGTAGCAATTAAGAAATCAAATATGCATTTGCATTGGGCTGGAATCTAAGGATGTTAATTTTAGAACAAACATTATCCTGACCCAATTCACAACTTTTTCATCCAGCCCATCAGGATGCTGAAAATGAGTAAGGAAGACTAAAGACACAAGTCTGACACCTTTTATCATGGTGTTGGTTTGGAAGTAAGTCCTGAGACCATAATGCTCCTCAGAATTCATGATGAGGAAACTCATTCTCATGTACTTCAGATATAGTAACACAAGGAACCACTTTTTAGAGAGCATCAAGATTTTTTTATAGAGGATATCTATGAAAGAGATAGAGATGTGTTCAATAAAGTATATTGATACAGTGTTTACAGTACTGGGCTTAAATTTAACAATGGTTTTCAAGATGATATGGGATTGGCAGTTTTTGTCTATTGTTAAGAGGGTAAATGCAAGTTGGAACCAGTGGATTAGCCCCTAACAAGGCACCAATATTTTTCACTGAAGTCACTCAATAAGGTAACAAAATATATTGACAACTAGTTCTTTGCTTTCTGTGTAAATTCTAGAAAGATAAATAGAAAATCTGTCTTTTGGGTAGAACAAAAGGACAATCACAAATTATATTGGGAATTTAAGCTATTCATTCTTAGAAGTAAGTGTACATGCACAAATATTTTTAAAATTTGATATAGAATATATGATTAATTTTTTAATCCATAAACTTTAAAAAGCTAAACTCACAATTTTTGTGGATATATTCAAACTTGCCATGCCTCATAATTTTTCAAGTAAATATTCAGCTCAATATTTCATATTAGAAATTTAATTTAAATTCCATGTATATTTTCACAAAATATATATGCATATATATGTACACCTTAAATGTTACCTATTGTCCATTCAAATAATCAACAATTTAAAAATCAATCAAAAATTCCTTTTGTGGCAACTTTCATGAAATTCATTATACTAGTTGGAATTTTAGTGCTTTATGATTTATCATAAACAGGATTAGAAATTACTGTCTGTTCTTTAGAATATGTCATAAAATGTCATATATATTTATGTGTATTCAGCTGCTTTATTTTTTATTCATCTATTGAAATCCTGAGCATGTGTGCAAGCATGCGTGTGTTTAGATTGCTATTGTAAACACCTGTGATATAAAGCATACTTACATGAGTTCTTCTTTTTCATCAATGGTGATTTAATGCATATATAGTATCATTCCATAGCTCAGTCACATCAAACATAAATGCACAATTGCTACCACTAACAGTGTCCAGGCATTGATTTTCTGCATAGGCTGCTTGACATCATCTACCTTTGACCTTCCCACCAGCACTGTACCCACCTTTCTCCCCAAACCCTCATTCTACTTGAGATGCTGTATGTTCATCAATGCTGGGTTTCATGTACCTAAAACCAAACGCATATAACACCACTTCAGGAGCCTGACCACAAATGACCTCTGTGATTCACCCTAATATGAGCAACAAGGTCTTGTATTTTATTATTTCTCATAAGTCCATAATCTTTTTTTATCAATGATTTTATTGGGGGCTCTTATAGCTCATATAACATTCAATACATCATTCACATCAAACATATCTGTACACATGTTTCCATATTCATTTCCAAATATTTTCTACTTGAGCCCTTGGTATTAACTCCTCTTTCTTCCTCCTCACTTTTTATTTTTTAAATATCATTTTATTGGGTGCTCATACAACTCCCATCACAATCCATACATACATCAATCGTATGGAGGTTATATTTGCACAATTGTTGCCATCATCACTCTGAAAGCATCTTCCCTCCACTTAGGCCACCAGTACAAGCTCCTCATATTTCCCTTCCCTCCCCCCACATGCTTCCCCATGAGTCCTTAATAATTTACAGATTGTTATTACTTTTTCATATTGAACACTGTCCAATGTGCCCTTTCACTCACTTCCTTGTTGTCCACACCCCAGAGGGGAGACTACATGTAGATCCCTGAAATTGGTTCCCCCTTTCTATTCCACCATCTCTCCTCCACCCCAGTATCACCACAACCACCACTAGTCATGAGAAATCATCGATCCTAAATTTCCCATGTTTCCAACTCCTGTGTACATTCTCTGATCTAGCTGGATTTGTCGGGTAGAATTGGGATCAAAATAGTTGATTGGAGGAAGCATTTGAGAACTAGAAGAAAGTTGCATCATTGCTACTAAACTGTACCTTAACTGACTCTCTCCTCCCTGAAACCCAACTATAAGAGAATGCCTGACGTTTCACCTATTGATGGACTTTGAGTCTCCAATCTATACTCTCCGTCATTTATAATGACATAATTTTTAGTTCTTGATGCCTCATGCCGGTTCCCTTGGACACCTCTTGGTCACACAGGCTGGTGTGCTTCTTCCAGGTGGGCTTTGTTGCTTCTGAGCTGGATAGCTGCTTGTTTATCAAGCCTTTAAGACTCCAGGTGCTATATCTTTTGACAGACAAGCACCACAAGCTTTCTTCACCACATTTGCTTATGCACACATTTATTGTCAGTGATCATATCAGGAAAGTTAGCACCCAATATTATGAGTTTTCGTTCTTGAAGTCTGATAACTGATCCCTTTGACTCCTTGTGTTCTCACAAGCTAGTGTGCTCCTTCCATGTGGTCTTCGTTGCTTCTGAGCTAGATGGATGCTTGCTTAATTTCAGGTCTTTATGATCCCAGACACTACATCTTTTGATAGCCAGGCACCATCAGTTTTCTTCACCACTTTTGCTTATGCCCACATTTGTCTGCAGTGATTGTATCAGGAAGGTGAGCTTCATGGAATGCCAATTGAATAGAACATAGTGTTCTTGCACTGAGGAAGTAATTGAGTAGAAGTCCAATGCCCATCTGCTGTCCTAATACTAACGTTATAAGTATATGCTCCTCTGTTTTCTTTACTTTCCTCTTGTTCCACTATCATGCTCAGCCTCCTCTCAACAAGGGGATAATCCTGGAAGTCAATGAACAGACTTTGATTATTTACAGGTTTTTATATTGTTATTATTTGTATTTTTTACTTATTTATATAGATATATATTGGACACTGGGGTTTTTTTGTTATTATTGTTTTATTTTATTGGGTTGTTTCATTATGGATGCCTTTTTTGGGTACATGTTGTTAACTCTGCAAGTCTATCTATATAAGATAGGCTGGATGAACAGTCTGGAGGTGAAAATGATGGGACTGATGGTTCCAGGGGTTGAGGACCATGGGAGAAGGGGAGGAGGGGAGAAAGGATGTGGTGTTGACCAGCCCATGGATAAGGGAATCACAATTGATTCAAAATCAGTGACAAGGTTGGTGTGAGAAGTCCAATAGGGATTGATCAAGATTAATGTAACAGAGAGAAAATACTGAAGTCCATAATTTTAAGGAAAAGGCATGTGAGCAAAAAAATGCATTATATTTGGAAAACTATCTGCAGAAGGAATGGGTACTGTAGAATTTTGAAGTGACTACTTGTGCCTGGGAAGGATAGACAGATATTTTCCCTTATATAATTTTTGAATTTTAAAAGGGACCAGGCATTCTCAGGCAAAATCATATGAAAGATCCTAGGTGAGTATGTTGTCTCAGTTTTCTGAAGAAAATATAAGAGAAAAAGGATAGATTAAAAAAGCTGGCTGAGCCACGGTGGCATAGTTGTTGTGCGTGGGACTGTGGCCCACTGGGATGGAGGTTCAATTCCAGCAGCAGCTCCATAGGAGCAAAGGCTGGGCCTGCCACCATGAGAGGGTAATGATGACCCCCCAAAAACAAATGAACAAAAAGCTAGGATCAGGATAGGTTGGACCTACATCTTGAAGACATGAGCTTATGCTTTTATCCTCCAAGCCTATACTTTTCAAGCTAGAGCGTAAGCATAGGTTAATAAACTCATTTTCCCAAACATCTTCCTCAGCATTCCCGGACAGCTACAAACATCTCTAATATTGCCCATAGTCCATCATACCATGTAGATCTCCACTTCTACAGCACCTCACATCATTCTGGAAGTCCATGAAGGCTAAAATGGAGAATGTATGTGCTTTGTTAGGTTAAACTTCAAACAAAACAAAACAAAAAACAACCCATTGTCATCAGTTGAACCCAGTTCACAATGAGCCTGGGGAGGGTTTCAAAGGCTGTAAGTCTTCGAGGAGTGGATAGCTTTATTTTTCTCCCTCAGGTTGGAATCACTGATCTTGTGGTTAGCAGGTCAAAGTGTATGCAACAGTGCAACAGGGCTTTATATACCACCTGCTGGCAAGCAAAAGAAAACAAGTAAATAACAACAAAGATAGTCCCCATGGGTTACTTAAAGGTGTGGGGGGGAGACCATTTCAGGAGACTAGATATCTGGCTTAATGGTTCAAGATACTTCCTTATTTATCGCAGTTTCTAGTAACTTCTTGGAGTCCCTGTTAATTGTTATGTCTTGGTTGTGTTCTGGCTTCCTCTGGGCAGGTTGTTATGTGGATTCTTTTTGTTGTAGAACTCAGAAGTGACTAGTCTAAAGACATAGCTTACTTGAGTATGATGCTTTTAACATAACAAGCACCTTATTTCAAAATAGAGTAAAGTTTGCCCTTCAAGAGTTAGGATTCAGATACATTTGTGAGGAGTATAAGTCATAATAGAAGCATAAAATAAAATACATATTAGCAAGGGTATTTTTTGGGGGGACATCACTGGCCTCTGGTGGAAGTGGGAGGCCCAGCCTTGCTCCTGGATAGCTGTTGCTGGCTTTGAACCACCAAGTCAGTGGACCACAGTCCTGTACTCAATCACTGCGCCACCAGGACTCAGCTGAGCAAGGGTATGCTTTTAAGGGCCACCGAGTCTGTTCTGACTCATAACAAGTCTCCATTCAGCAGAGTGAAACACTGCCTGGCTTCATGCTGCCCTCATAGTTATCCTTGTGTTTGAGCTCTTCATGAAGATCACAAAATTCAAGATCTGGATTCATATTCAAATTTAATTTTTTATTATTAAAATTTTTAAGATGAAATTGAGTCAAGAAATATTTATTAGAGATAGGAAAATATTATACAGTACAATTCATAATCAAATTGAGTGTTATAACAATTATATCCAAAAACACACCTCACAACAGAGCCAGCAACATTATAAGAAGTAAAAATTTACAGTACTAAAAGAAGAAATATGTACTTAATAATTAGCATTAGAAATTTGGACACTTAATATGGCAGTCATGTGCTTATGCTAATTTTATGATTGAAATGTAGGGGTGGAGTCTAGCCTGTTAATCTGGAGCTAGCCATTGAGTAGCCAATGAGGGCTCTGTGTGAGCATGGCTTTCTCCTGAGACTTCTGGGAAATATCGCGATATTTCCCTCATAAAGATGCGAAGCTATCTTCCCCAGTGTTTGAGAATTAGTTTCAGAGATGATGAATCATGGACAAGACAAGATGGCAGCGTTGGAGAAGCTGGAGGAGCCAGTGGAGAGACCACACTGCTCTGCCCTGATGGAGCCAGACCTCTGAAGCTGGGGCGGCCACATGGAGACCTCTACCAGCGATGAGTTGCTTCTGCTGTTGATGGACCCTGAGCCCTGGAATCAAGGAGCCATGTGGAGACTCCTGCCAGCGCCGGGATTTTGCACCCACTGACCTGTGACTTCATGAGTTGGAAAGAGACTTTATAGACCGATTTTAGGCATATGGATTAATATCAGGCTTATGACTTTGAACTGGACTGGGCTCAACGTCTGTTCATCTTGTATATAAATATTTTCTTTATATCTATATGCGTGTCTATGAAATTTGTTCCTCTAGCCTACCTGGACTAACACACTCATATTGTTAATTCATAGAAAAAGACAAGAAAGCATTAGAAAACATATAGAAGGTGTGAATACTTCTCAGCTCCTCTAGTTGGAAATAATAAGCAATTCCACCTAACAAGAGGAGAATAGATATGCTTTTATAATGTATATGAAGATTCCTCAAATCAATGATATGATATATTAAATAAATATTAATTATGGCTGAGCCCCGGTGGCATAAATGGTAGAGTCAAGCAGGACTGTGGCCCGTGGGCTTGTTGGTTCAAATTCAGCAGTGGCTCTCAGGAGCAGTGCTGGGTAGATCCCATGATCACCAGAGGGCAATGATGCACCCCCCCACCCCAAAAAAAGCATTATTTACAAAAGTAATGTATCTGTGAAGTCACAATATTTGGAAAGTAAGCAATATAAAAACTCATGGGTTATAGAAGAATCAGAGTAGAAAATTATTAATAAAATTCTTCAATAGAAGGTAAATTAAAAACTCAAGCTCACTGCCATCAATGCAATTCTGACTCATAGAAACCCTATTGAAGAGTGTAGCAAAGTCTTGTGAGTTCCTGAGGCTTTAACTCTTACAGAAGTAGAAAAGCTCCTTTGTTTCCCTCAGAGTAACTTGTAGTTTCAGATTGCTAGCCTGGACTATAGTAGACCAATTCATAGCCACTGTGCCAACAGGTATCCTCACTAATTAATTATTATATATATTGTAGTGGTCAGATAAACAAATGTTAAGGTGAAATACTTCCATTCCCTTAAAACAAGAAATAACTAAACAAATACATGATTAAAGTCAATCATTTTAGTTGCATTTTGCAGAGACCATGCTATACATGTGTTTTTTGTGTGAAATACAATAGATATTTTGGAGGAAAATTTCAATACCCTAAAGAAAAACTCTGTGAGGAGTAAGGTGGGCCTGACTCAACCCATGATATTTTTAATTGCCTCACATACATGTGGCAGGTACACATTGAATAAGGAAGACCCCAGAATAACCAATGCATTGAAGAACTGATACTAGTAAAGGATACTAAAAATATCACAGGACTGACAAATAATAAACATATCTGTCTGGGAAGAAGTACAGCCAGAATGATCCTTAGAAAGGACAATAATGAAACAATGTCTTACTTACCTTAGACATCAGAAGTGACCAGTGCCTAGAAACGGGCATCCCTCTTGTTAACATAGCAGGGCAGGGAAAGGAGGCAAGTCCTACATGACACAGATTGACATGGTGGATGCAACAACCGCCTGAAACACAACACTCGTAAGAATGACTCTGACTCGGGCAGTGTTTGGTTCTGTTTTGCATCGGGTCAATGTGTTTTGTAACCTGACAGCAACAAATAAAAACAAATTGAACATCCTAAATGAAAAGTTCAAAAATAAAATTAATAAGTGTAAAACCAGTGCATCAATTCTAAACATGGACTCAGATTATAAATTTGTCAAATCTTACCTAATATCTCAGGAGGCAATAGTATCAGGGGTGCAAAACTATTACAGACTAATGGAGTAGGAACATTTTTCAATTATTTTGTCAATATTCTCCAAAAAGCAAAATGAGCAAAAGACAACCAAAGAAGATATAAACCAAGGTACCTAACTTCAAAAAGTGAGAAATTAATCCTCCTTTTTTGAAAGTGGAAGAAGATAATAGTTTGATATTGTTAATAAAATATTAATGATATTTAACAAAAATTATGAAAAGACTTTTAGCTTTTACATTGATTTCCTTATCAGTAAAATTGAAATATAAATATTAATATTAATGAAAAAATAGATTTAATGCATGTCAATAGAAAAACATTCATTATGGGCATAATATATTCATGATGATTTAATCAGAATAGCATAAGCATAAAAATTCATTAAAGAATGTATATGTATAGAATCTTTGTAATTTTTAGAGCAAGATTTTGAAAAATGGATTAACAAGGGAGGTTGATCAACAGTTGTCATTAGAAATGGAGATATTTCCTGGTCTAGCTGGATTTATGTGGTAGAATTAGGGTCATGATAGTGGGTGGGAGGCAGCATGGGAACTAGAGGAAGGTT